>ML814856.1:86945-112126 GCA_009831015.1 Picea engelmannii | reverse complement strand
TCTCTGCTAAAACAATGAGTCTTCACGGCTATTTATAGCATTTTTCCAGGCGGTCACGTAACCAACTTCCGGTGTAAACGCGGACCTGTTTAGGGTTCACTTAGGTCATTAATTCGCCGAATTTGCAGAGCCGACTCTGATTCGAGGGTCAAATCATCTTGGGGGCCGGTCCATAGGCGGTCGGGAGGCCGACTTATGCAATTAATGCGCCGTATTAGCAGATGCGCGGGTTTTTGTGTTGACAGGCGCGCATCGGGCGCGCATGCGCTAGTAACACGTTTTTATCCCACGCATATGCGCGCGCATCAAGCTGCTGTAAAGCGCCCTTCAATTTTTGGTTACTTTGTATAGTTTTTGACCCTTCTGGAATGCTGTGAACTTAATTCAGTGCCATGAATGACTTCATTGCTGTTTTGATGATGTGGAGTTCTTGTCGCCATGTGCAGACGAAATTTCAGTGATAACACTAGGGAACATTAAAGAAGTTTCAAAAGTGTCCCAGAACGCACAAAAGTGTCCTAGGAGGCTTAGAATGGCCTTAGTAAGCAGAGAAAGGGAAAAATTAAAAGTTCCCAAAACTCTATGAAAATGGCATGATCGCGAAGAGTGTGTCGTAAGCTTTCCAACGGTGAAAATAGCTTGTCAAACAGAGTTATGGATCAAAATTTATAAGAGGTCAAAGTTCAGTTAAACTTGGTCAAAAGGGCAAAAGTCAAAGTGACACGTGGCACCACTGAAAGGGTGACATGTGGCACCACTATTGGCAAATCATGTGGACAAGTAAAATGATGACATGTGTCAGTTTTCATTGGCAAATCATATTGTGACAAGTGGCAGTCTTTTGTGGACCAGTTATATGGTGCCACATGGCCCAATCGTGGGATGCCATGTGGCACCCCTCCAATGGCTGGTGTATGTAAAAGTTTAATCGACTCCCCAAGAGTCAAGATCATGACCTCCAAGTATCCCAAAGACCCCACACATATGCGCTAACCATTACACCACACTATGGGTCTTGTTAATAATATGGTCTTAATATTATTTAAATTTGAAAACTATATAAGGCACCAAAGGGAGGGGCTAGGCCTTTGGCCCAGCCCCTGTTCACATGATTTATCCCACATGACCATAATGTTCCGCCCACCTAGGGGCTTAACTCAACAACCACCATATATATAGCATATTCTGCTATATTTAGAACTATCCGCCATTTAACTGCCCGCCAAAACCTCCACTAGAATTATCGGAGCGCGCCAACAATATGATAAAAGGGGGAATCCATGGGATTTGACCTCAGAGCCTCCCCAACAGCCTATGTCTTAACTTAGCCTCCATAACCAATGCACCCAACTTCCTCTTTATTGCATAACCGCTGGAAAAATTGTATAAGAAGGGGTTTGGCCAGTGCATTCAGAGCAGAACACACCAGTGCACGGAACATGAGGGTGGAGCATGCCTGTACGTCCTGGTACGGACTGTATGACCTAGTACTAATATGTACAGACTGTATGGATTTTGGCACACAAATCAAGGTGAGGGTGCCTCTTAGGTCTAGAAAGTGCCCGACTCTGATCGAGGCATGGAGACAATCATTTTTAGGTAAAATGACGCCACGAACGCAGTGGTGGTGTCAGTTTTTTGATCTGAGCAAAACTTCAACATATTAATTCCAGAATGAGTCATTTATTGCAGAGGCAGTGGAACGATAAATGAGGCAACAATTCTCTTGGGCTTGAAAGTGTCTGACTCAGATGGAGACGATTTGACAGTCATTTTTGGGTAATTCGACGACGTGAATTCAATGACGATGTCTAATTTTGTATCAGGGCTTAGATCAACAAGCTAAGTGTTGGAGAAGCCAATGTAAGCATGCTTTTGATTTTTTTGTTTTGTCATTAAATGTTGCAGCATAGCATGTTTGTTATAGGTCCGAAGGAGCAGAGAGAAGTTGCAACAAGATCAACATATTCCTTCTATCTATTATTTTCTTCGCTTCTTTCACATCAAATCAATCAGTTACATGTGACAGAGAAATTGTGGCACTTGCATGACAAGTGGCCAATGAAGTAGTTCTGATTCTCGTGGTTTCAAGATCTTTTGTATGGGCTGCATATTTATGTTTTGGATCCGAGCAACAGATCTAAGGCTTTTGATGGCTCCATGTTGATAGGGGTCATGTTTTATTTTTCATATTTTTATGTATTGAGTATGTGGGAATGATGTCCATGTCAGCATCATGGATGCCTCATGAGTAGAACTTGTGAAGCTGATACATTCCTGATCACATTATGGTCTCTTGTTGTCATCACCAAAGAGGGACTTTGGCCTTACAACTTGTAAAGGAGAGACATCATTACATCGATAAGAATAAAATGGTCAAGCTTTGGAGCATGACCCGGAGAGGTAGCCCACTGCAAGGGTGAACTCCGTTATCAAGTGAAGTGTCTTATCCATTATGTTTATTATGTTCTTATGTTGTTTTCCCATGAATTTCCACACATAGGATGTTAAAAGAAAGCATGGTATATTGCAGATAAGGAAGACTAAAGAGGTTTTCATTCACTTCCAATTCAAGAACATAGGCTTCAAATTTACCTTTAATTGCAAATCGCTCAAGTAAAATGATCTATTACTGACCCTTTTGAAGGAGTGACATAATCAACCAGTTATTGAAAAATTATCGCTCCTCAGTTCAGATCAATATATCTCTCTTATCTAACACTCAATCCTAGGATGTAAACACCTGAGTATTACAGCCACTCATTAAAGCTATCTCGGGTGAGACTACACAACACATTCTGTGTGTTGTGTTGCCTTCTGGTTTACCAGGAGGGGCGATAGTTTTAGATGCTTTGTTGGAAACCCAACAGACATGAACCCTGGGTCAATAAACTCAGACTGTATAGAAGAGTAGTAACCAAGAAATGATTTTGTTTCCATTGGTACGAACAAGAGAGGGTTGAGTAGATGAGATAAGCTAAAGATCTGTCAGAGGCGGATCAGGAAAATATTAGGGTAGAGAGCAACAAGCCATTAGAAGGGAATGTTGAGACCATGGAATCCCACAAAATAAGAGATCAAAATTTGGCTAATAAATAAGGATCTAGAGTTTGCACAAAAAGACAATAGAAACCCTAGACTGACACCTCACAAATATCTTGAGAAATACATGTTTACTGATTTACACGAAGCCTTTTTCTGTGATTTTCCACATCTATTATAGGAGTGGATACTAAGGTTGAAGGATAACCATGCAACAAACTGGATTCGATAGCTAGAGTGGACCCCAGTAAAGATTGAACAACTTCAATAGGTGAACAACAAGTTCACCCGTGTAGTATATTTTTGGCTTGATAGTATTGTGGCAGGTTTTATAATAGAGTTTGCAGTTGACACAACAAAGTTGTACATCACAGTGGAGCAAGAGTTTCTACGAGGACCCCGAGAAAGGTACATTCGATCATTGTATACTTCTATTAAGATATTGTTGAATAACAAAGGAGTACTGACAATGGAGTCAGACAACTAAACTTCCCTGTGTGCATGGGAGAAGGGGGGAAGCACTAACAGAAAGAGGAGAAATGGAAGGAGGAAAGGATAAGGGAAAGAAGGAAGAACCCTTGGACACAGTCATGATGGACAACGACCAGGTCAAGCAGATCATGGATAAATTTAGAAAGACGCGTAGAAGAGTACCCTACCAATACAAGTTGAATACCAAGAAGAGAGTCATAGCCGCGAGGGAAGGCTTGGCGAGTAGGTAGAGGATCTTCGGGCTGTGGAGAAGATTGAGGAAATCCTACGTGCAACATACAAGAGGAAGATAAGAGGTCCAAGAACGAGAAGAGAAGGCAATAATCCTATCCAAATTAATGTCAGTGTGGAGCCCATAAATGCATGTGTGACTAATACACCAAAGATAACACCACCGTTTAGACAACTAAAGTTCAGAAGTAGTCAGACAACAGGAAGTACATCCACACAAGGAACAACAACTAGAGGAACCAATTTAGGAAACACTAGTCAAGTATCTACACCACGTAGAGGTAGTAGCTCAACATTGAGAATGGCAGGACATGATCCCACCATTAGGTTACCAAAATTTCAAGGAGAAGCAGCAGAAGACCCTGAGAAACACTTGTTCATTTGTACAAAGATCTGGGAAGCAAAAGAGATCACTAATGAAGATACCAAACTTGTACAACTAGCAATTACGCTAAGAGACCACGCATTAGACCGGTACATGAGTTTAGATGCAAACAATACTCCAGGGATGACAAGGACACTAATAGAAATTAAGAAGTTACTAATAAATGAGTTCCAGAAGCCGAACTCAGAAGATCAATACATCAATTAGATGATAGAAATCCAATAGAAACCAGGAGAATATGTATGGGAGATTGACCAGAGATTCAAGTGACTGAAGGGAGAGTTAAAATATCTCATGATCGATATGCAGCATCGACACTTGTTTTTCAACTCACTACTTCCACACTTAAAATATCCATTGTGAAAACAAAAGTTCTAGACGTAGGCATAGGCTTTGTAGGCATCCTTGCAACTAGAAGAAAACTAGTACCAACAAACAAACCCAGCTATTGAAGAGCTGAAGGAAGACTTAAATAACTTAATGTTTCAACTAAAAAAGAATAAGAGAAAAGACAAACGAGAATTTGTTTGGTGTAACAGATGTAGGATAGAAGGACACCACAAGAACGAATGTCCAACATTCACACAGTATATGGCAGCAGGAATTCCAAACCTGTTACCCACAGGAGGACCATCGTGTGAAGTCTGTAAGAAACAGGGTCACGACCCCTATCACTGCCTGATGATGCAGAAGTACTAGACAGTCCCACAGATCTCATATTGCACCTTTTGCAAGTCAGTGGGCCATGATGACAAATATTGTAGAACTATGGAGTTGGTGCCAGAAAGGACATTAGACGCATATAGAGTGCAGGCAAAAATGATGACGGGGCAAGCCACACCATAGTTTAATCTAGTTCCAACTCCATACAAAAATGTGCTGCAACAGTATAATATTGCACAACAACCATACAATAACATGCAGCCACAATACAATACAACACAACCTCAGTACAATATTGTGCAGTATAATCAAACGCCTCAGTATAACGTGCTGAGAAGAGATCAAGTAGGCTACAGAGGTGGAGGAGAAAGAGGAGGTTTCAGACGATGTAAAGGACCAGTGGCGTGTCACAATTGTCAACAACCGAGACATTATGCAAGGGAATTTACACTCCCACCAACAACTTGTATGTATTGTCGCTCATTAGACCACGATAGAGAAGAATGTTTGACACTACTAGTAAAGATCTAAGAAAAGAGGAACCAAAACAGCTAGAATGTTTACTGGATTTCAGCCGAAGCAAGGGATGAAGGAAGAAACATTAATATAGTTACTCGTGGAGTAGCTAAAATAGGGGATGGCACTGTTCGACAAGAGCCAGCACAAAATCAATGGGTGAAAAAGAACGCCGAACCAAGGAAGCAGTTTGACATGCAGAAGGAAAAGGAGATATTTAAGCAAGCTCGACAAGAATTCCAAAAGGAAGATATTGCAATGACTTCAACTACACAATAAAGTAAGGAAGCAAAAGAATATGAAATGCCTCTGTTATTAGATCATACCAATGAAATACAGTGCACGGGACAAGTAAGTACAATCAAAGGCTTTTTGCAATCATGTATAAAGGTATTAAGTGATCCATCATCTATGAAAATATTGAAAAACATGCTAGGAAAATGTAGCATCGAGACGGAAGAAAAACTAGAACCAAAAATAGTAAACCACCTACACTCAAGAAGAAGAACGAGTAGGGAGTTTAGAATGAATACCAACATTGGAGATTTCAATATAGGATACATCATATTGGATCTAGGATATGAAGTTAATGTATTACCAAAGAAGACATTAGGCTATTCACCTTTTCAATTGAAATTGACCAACACAGAGTCCTAAGAATAGGTAGACTGAAAGAAGTGACAGTAGACCTAGATGGAGTGCACACTAAAGAAGATTCTAAAGAAATTCAAATAGTGGATGACACAACACCTTACCTAGCATTGCTTGTTCTATATTGGGCATTTGACAACTAGGCCATAATCAACTTAAATACCAGGAAAATGAAATTTGAGTTAGGAGAATACAGGGTCATCACACCATTAGATCTGTCGAAAGGGGAGATGTTTGTAGAGCCTACTTGCCTAGACTTAGAGGAAATCGACCAGTTGTACAGAAAAAATAGGCACGATGAAGATTATGTAAACCCAACTGCAGATGGGATACTCAGTTGGTGGAGCATTACCTCATGTACAATAGACTCAGATACCAGTTTAGAGATATGGCAACAAAGTCTACATGAAGTATCCATGAGAGATGTGCAAGAATAGAGCACGTAGTAATATGGGTATGCACAGAAATAAGAGAACCACCTAGTTTTCATGAAATCAACAATTTAGAAACATTCTTAGCACATTATGAAGATGAAGTCTTAGAGAACTAGATACTGTTAGCACTTGATCTAGCACTCAAGGCCACACCTGGAAGATGGTGGGGCGCACACAAAGAGACAATCACATATTGGTACCAATGTAAGTGGTTACTACGCATAAGGTTTGACGCAGAACAAAAAAAGAAGAAGCAGCAGAAGTATGATGGACAAAGGGCACCATCAGAACACTTGGAGAAGTGTAGAACATTATGGAAAATGACACCCCCAGAGGAATGGCCTCATCATTTAATACACACTCTAGAGGGCATACCAGCAAACTAGTATACAGACCAGGAATTGCACAAAGGAACTATGACCTGGATGACATTGCAACATAACTTCACAGTCACTTTCTCATTCGAGAATTAGAACCCCAACATAGATACAAGTCTCAAATAGATAAGAGGAGTGATATTCATCAAAGATCGATAAATATAACTTGTCACAGAAGAACAACAACGGAACAAACAGACAGTCAAGGATTTTTGTCGTGTTACCATGTGCAAGAGGAAGCACCAGACGAAGACGATCTGTGCGATATCCAGATTGAAGAACCATAAGGTGAAAGAGAAGTGGAGGGACCACCTATAGAATCAAAATTTATTGTTGCGTCGATCAAGGTAAATAAATTCAACATTGCGATAGCCAAGCATCCCAAAATGGCCAGCATTGGAGATTACTGGGATGAGCAAATAGTGGAAAGCATAACAGAGTTATTGCGTGAATACAACGAATTTTTTCCCACAACATTTACAGAGATGAAGGGTATAGCCAAAGAGTTAGGATAAATGAATATACCACTCATACCTGAAGTGAGATCGATCAGACAACGACCATATAGGTTGAACCCAATATATAAGAAAAAAGTCAAAGCTAAGATCGACAGGATGCTCAAAGTTGGAATCATCGAACCAGTCAAAGAATCAGAATGGATAAGCCTGGTGGTAGTATAGG
This sequence comes from Picea engelmannii, assembly GCA_009831015.1. Lineage (NCBI taxonomy): Eukaryota > Viridiplantae > Streptophyta > Pinopsida > Pinales > Pinaceae > Picea > Picea engelmannii. The sequence goes on along the minus strand of ML814856.1, from coordinate 104,654 downwards.
ACAAGAAACAAGGAGGGATAAGGATATGCATCGACTCGAGGAAGTTGAATGATGCATGCCTACACAACCCATTCCCTACACCGTTCACGGACGCAGTGTTAGAAAATGTAAGCGGACACGAAGCCTACTCATTCATTGATGGATTCTCAGGCTACCATCAGATCAAGATAGCACAAGAAGACAGATACAAGACCACGTTTGCGATAGAATGGGGATCTTATTAGTACACAATCATGCCTTTTGGACTGAAAAATGCACCAGCAATCTTTTCCAAAGTAGTCATTGTTGCATTTAAGGAATTCATCCACTAGTTTCTCAAAGTATACCTGGATTATTGGACAGTCTATAGTTTGTTGAAAGACCATGTAGAAATCTTATAGCTAATGTTGGAAATATGCAAACAATGTCGTATATCACTGAATATAAATAAATGCATATTTGGAACACCGTTTGGGATACTATTGGGCCATATAGTATGCAAACAAGGTTTACTCATAGATCCCACAAAGATCACAGTAATTGTTAAATTACCACCACCAAAAATAGACTATCATCTAAGAACGAATTTGGGACACACAGGATACTACAAGAAGTTTATCCAAGGGTACGCACAAATTATTGCACTAATGGAAAATCTGCTAAGAAAGGACACAAAGTTTCAGAGGAACGAAGAGTGACAACACGCTCTAGATACCCTGAAGGAAGATATGGTCATCGCGTCGATATTAGTATTTCCAGATTGAGAGAAGAAATTCCACATGCATGTAGATGCATCAGCCATAGAACTTGGACCTATCCTGTCACAACCGAGAGTGGGGGACTTGGATCATTCGATATAATTTTCGAGCATGAAGCTCTCAAACTCAAAATAGAACTATAACATGACAGAAATAGAAGGCCTATCTATGGTCTATTCACTCCAAAATTTCAAACATTACTTATTGGGGAAACACTTCAAGATGTTCAACGATCACTCAACCTCGAAATATCTATTCAACAAGCCAGTGTTGGGGGGAGAATCTGTTGATGGTTACTTATATTTCAAGAATTTGACTTTGAAGTAATCGTCAAACTAGGAAACTTGAAGGCAGGACCTGACTACCTATCAAGGATCACAAATGGAGAAGAACCTAAGAATTTAGAAAACAACTTTCCAGATGTACAACTATTCTCAAGCCAGATCATTGATGAATACTTCACAGATATTATTCAGTACTTGAGCACAGGTACTGCACCACAAGAGTATAACACTGTGCAGAAGAAAAATCTGGTAGTCCACGCTGCCGACTATCAACTGATTGCAGGACACCTATACAAAATGGGTGCAGATAGCATCTTTTGAAGGTACGTGTTAGAGCACGAAAGACCAAGAGTCTTAGCAGAAGGTATTGGAGGAATAGCAGGAGGAAATTATTCAGGTAAAGCTACCGCGCAAAAGGTATTGCGTGCAGGACTATGGTGGCCAACGATTCACAGAGACTTAAAGGGGTATTGTCAAAGATGTGATGTCTGTCAAAGGGTAGGCAAACCCAACAGAAGGGACAAGATGCCATTACGACCACAAGTAACATTACAAGAATTCGATAAGTGGGAAATAGATTTCTTGGGACCAATCAACCCACCATAAAAAAGAACAGAAGCAAGGTACATTATCACCATGAAAAAATACCTAACTGTTGGATCATGTTGTCATTGATGCCAATGGTTTGATTCATTGATGTCATTGGTTTATGTCAAGTGATTGATTGATGCCAAGGGATTAATTGATTGATTGTTGATTGATGTAATGTAATATGTATTGTCCTTGATGAATATGGATCAATGCATTGTCATTGATATGATGAATATGGATCAATGAGTTGTCATTGATATGATGAAGATGGATCAATGAGTTGTCATTGATACATGATTCATAGTTGATGTATATGATGCAGTGGTGGATTTATGAAAAGATGAATCATTATAGACTTATCATGGTTGATAAGGTGCACAAATGGATGAACTCCAAAGTGGTCCCCTTATGGTGAAATCCCTCATGAGAAGACGCTTTGCGGATTGAGTTATCCTAGATGAATATCAATGAATTTGTTTGTGAAACTATCCTAGATGGATAATGCTTGTCATTCCATTTCCGATGGTATGTGGAATTTCACATAGCTCCTCATGGTTTGACAGTTATGGCCTTACGAAGTTGGAGGACCCCCATATGAAGGCTTGAAGCCCCCAAGGTCAAAGAAGTCAAAGTGACCTAAAAGAAGAAATGATTATTTAAATAATAAAGAGAAGTGACAAAATCAAGAAATGATAAAGTAAGTGACAAAATCAAGAAGGAATATTTAAATGATAAAGTATTGGAGAATTTTCTATTTATGGAAAGTGGCTAACCCTAAAAATAAGGAAATTAGGTTAAGTGACCTAGAAATGGGTTAAGTGACCTAGAGGATGAAAGTATAAATAAGATAGCTATGGACTCTTGCAAATCATCCTTTTTGTGGATCAATGGAGAGCTTGTTGTGAGAATATCTTTTGGAGTATTGATGGAGAGCTTCTTGTGAGAACATTTTGGTGTGGATCTCTTGAGCATGATTGTAGATCTATTCTGAGAAAGAGAGTGTGAGGAAGATCTCATGGATGCATTGAAGTTTCGACAAGTCTGAGATCATGACAATGAAATTCTCGGAATTAAAGAAAAACCCTATTGTCTGATGCGTACACGGGTTGTCTGTGTATAAGGGGTGTATACGCAAGTTGTCAATGTACAAGGTACGTATAGTACACCGGCTGTCAATGTATAGGGAGTGTACAGTTGATAAACTCATGGAGATTTGTGGTTAAACTGATGACAAGTTGTTGAAGACTGAAGCAGGTTCCATATCTGCACTCTATGGGCTCAGATCTATCACTGAGACACTGGTATGGTTACATTATTGTCTTGATGGATAGCATTGCTTATTGTGTTGTGAATGCCTAGGGAATTCTTGGTATGGTTGCTATGATGTGGTTTATGTTGGTTGATGGAGTGAGCACCACTCTTATGATTAAGTACTGATATGATGGCTATAGTATGTTGATTTCTTATGCATGATTGAGTAGCATTCATATTGATTGGTTGTGGAGCATGAGTAAGTTATTGGAGAGCTTGAATGTATTTTGACTGACTGGTGGTCAGTTTGGACAGTGAGTAATAGAAGAGAATGATAAATTGGTTGCAGAGGATTTGAGTTGATCTTGAAGGAAAAACACTAATATCTTAGAAGGTATATGCAGGTTGTAGTATTGTTTGGGAGCGTATATGATGTATACCCCCTACCTCAGCAGGGTTCTACGACCTCCCGGTCTCTGGATCGATCTTCTTCTGAGAAAAAATGGCTCTTTGGGCTTCTGCTGGAACCCTTTGAATGAATCCATAGGTCCTTCATGAAAACCCACCCTGCGGAACTTAATACCAGGCGCGAGCCTTACATCTCCATGCGACCACAACCTATCCTTAGCGCAAGCGCTAAACCCACCCTGCACAACTTAAAACCAGGCATGAGCCTTACATCTCCATGCGACCACAACCTGGCCTTAGCACAAGCGCTTTTTGCAACTCATGAGTTCATGAGTCGAAGACCCTTGACTCCTCTTTCTCCAAACGTCAATACCCGAGATGCAATATGGGTATGGCTCCTCCTTGTTAGCGCCTTCCAAACATAACCATTGGCTAGGGCTAAGTGCTAGCACTACTCACAACTCGTGACTTCGCGAGTTGGAGTGTTGAACCCTCGTGCTCCTCCTTTGTGAAATCTCGAAGCACGATAAGTCAATGATGGGTTGACTCCTTTATCACTACTCGCAACTCGTGACTTCACGAGTTGGAGTGTTGAACCCTCGTGCTCCTCCTTTGCGAATCCCCAAAATGTGAAAGGTCAACAATGGGTTGACTCTTTCCCAGGCGACGTGTGTCCACCACCTGCCGCATGCTTCCATCTTTCTCTGGGTGCTTGTTATTATGCCACCTGTCAACCACAAGGTCCCCACCTAATGGACGTGACACGTGTTTTCACGAGTCGTTGGGGCTTGGCACTTTGCGACTTCTACAGTCGAAAATAAATTCTTTCAACCCCCAAACCCCCGATACGTGATACCACGCAGAGGTTCTAATCCAATGGTTCTCTCATGGCTTGGATCCAATGTTTTGGATCTCTTTCCCTACTCCTCGCAACTCGGGACCTCGTGAAACCAATAATTTGGTCTACCCTCCAAACTCACGAACCTCGAATTCATGAAATGATCTGGATCTCTGCCATGTGTCCTCCAAAATGGACGGTCCTGATGCTTTCGGGACTTGACGAGTCCTCTTCCTTCTGTTCTTACGAGGTTTAAACCTCACACACCTTTTCTGGAACCGACAGCTCATGGAAACTCGACACTTCTCCCTCGAAGTTTCTACCATCCGTTCTACCCTTATGTGTGGATTCCTAGGGATTAAACCCCTCGCAGCTTCTCCCAGATCTGATGGTTATCAGTCCTTGGTGCTAGATCTGATGGTTCAGATCTATACTCCTTGCGCGCCCTCCTCCTGCTGCCTTGATGTAGACTCTGATAGTCCAGATCTCATCCTCTGCCCGATCCAATGGTAGTTGTGCTCTTCCTCCTAAGATTTCTTGGATTTTTGACTTAGATGATTTTCTACGTCTCGAAGGTCTCGACCTTTGACTCTTCCTCTTGCGAGCCCGGTTCCTTTGGGTCTCGTCTGCATTATAGAAATGTTGTCCCTTCTGAGCTTTTCCCTCTCAGATATTTACTCCTGTGCACACCTTGCATTCAAGGATCTCGAATAGCTCATATTTGAGAAGTTTTCTGGAAAAGAAAACTCCTTATGCCCACCCGACATTCTTCTGCTCGATGCACACCTTGCAGATCCTACAGAGTATTCAACAACCCTGTGAGTGTTTTCTCCTGCAACACTTCTCTTCTCTCTGAACTCAAACAAGAGTTCCCTCTGTGCACACTTGTACCAACTCAATGCCCACCTAGAAGATTTCTCTAGAATCCTCAGTGACTCTGTGTTCTCACTGAACTCAAAATAGAGTTCTCCTCAATGCATTCTGTGCATTTTCTCAATGCCCTCCTGGCAGAGTTTTACAAAATTCTCAGAAATTTTGTCTTCCCTCTCGACACTTCTTCTCTCTGAACTCAAAATAGATTCCCTTCTGTGCACTCTATGCACGTGCTCAATGCCCTCGTGGTAGATTTTTACAGAACCTTCAGTAGTTCTGTCTTCTCCCCGTGCTTTCGATGCACAGTCTTCACCTCCAGAGTGTTCAGTAACTCTGAGGCTTCTCTTGAGTTGTAAATTCTCCTAGTGTGCCTGCCTAGCACGTTCTCCTCTGATCTCAAATGAGAGATTCAGATACACACTCCTTGTGCTGGCTACAGAACCTCCTCTGTTTGTTTGTGCACCCCTTGCACAGCCTAAAGAACCCAGATAGAAATTGACAAACTCACAAACAAATAGTAAAATCTATATATCACCTGTGTCTACAACATTCATTCCTAAAACATAAACACATGAACAACAATATGCAGGAAAAACTACTTTTCTATTAATCCATAAATGCCTATACAAGGTGTTTACAAAGGATGGACTATAACAAGTCTCAACTCTCTCTCTCTCTCTCTCTCTCTCTCTCTCTTGACCTCTCTGCTCTGGTCTCTCCTCCTATCTCTCTACTCTAATTTATTAATTACAAATGAGGGATCCCATGAGCTTATCCTCAACCACTGTCTCTAAGCTATCACTATCACATAGCGGCTCCTATGGCTACATTACATAAATGGATGCCCATTCTTGACTATGTCATGGGCTTGTAGCAGGCAACCATTAAAGTAAACCTCAACCACTACCTATACAAAGGCATGGTCTAGCATTAAAAGCCTTACAACAATAATTGAAATTTCGAATTTCAAAATTGAGAGGGCTACGCCTCTCCCTTTCTCCATTAAATGCATGTTGGATGTGCTGGCTAGCTGGCATGCTGTTGACATGGAGCGATGCTCCTGCATCATACTCCTCAGCTAGAAAAATCATGATTTCCTGATCATGAGCTCCTCTTCTCTAGTGTTGAAATCCACCTGGATCCCAAATTTTCCCTTGGAGATGTCCATCTGCTCCTCTTCTTCGTTGTTGTTTCTATTTCTGCCCTACTGCTCTTGCAGGTTCCCTTCTCCTCAACTTCTCGTTGCTGGCAATATCTGCTAATGAACTCAACATCAACCTTCTAATTTCTTCAATTACCTCATCCAGGTGCTCCAGTGGCTGGTTCTTTGTATGCAGTCTTCTTTGCCACACTGTTGTCTTCTCAATGGGCAGATATGCTCGATCTCCCTTGCTATATTTATCTCTCTTTGTGGGACTAAGTGGCCACTCTGCTATAGACTCCAGCTCTGCAGTCTTCTCACTGAACTGTTGCTCAGCTTCTTCCTGTGGAAGTTCTGTTGTTTCCATTTCTCCTGCTGGCATACTTCCATCTTCTTCCAGCTTGGCTTGTCAGATGTGAAAACTTTGCACCATCACCCTTCTCTCTAGGGCTTCCAATTCCTGATACAGATCAGAAAAATCCATGTTGTTTGCTTCCTCTTCTGCTGCAGACTCCAGTACTACAGTCATTTTTTTCCAGCTTCCTGGCTAAACATTTTGAGCAACTCGGTTGAATTCTCTTCTTCTTCTCCTTGGGAAAACATCAGTTTCTGCTCCACTTATTCCTCTTCTTTGACAGTCTCCATTGGTTGTACTCCTTCTTTTGTTGCATCTGCAACACATGCTCTTGCCTCAATTGGGCTATCTGGTAGGAATACCCGAATTCCCCCAATCACCAGAATGCTCTTTTGATTCTCCTTCTAGATGGTGCAAGTTTTTAACTTGTCATCATCTTCATTCACATCGTCTGCAAAACCACATGACTCTTCACCTATCAACACTCCTTGTTGACATGAACTCTCAACAGAGTCCGTGAGACTCTCAGACAATCTCATCTCCTTTCCCCTGCCCTCCTGGCAATTTGGGAATTTTTTTCTGCCCACTTGGTAGTCTATGAGATCCAGTGATCCCATCTCATTGCCCACTTGGAAATCTGAACTTTCAGCACTACTCCCCTGGAAGTGCACAAGACCTCCTACTGATCTCTTCCCATTTCCCACCTGGCAACTCGAAAGTTCACTTCTGCCCACCTGGCAGTTTATGAGGTCCTCTGCTAATCTCATATCATTTCCCACCTGGAAATATGAATTTTTGTTGTTGTCCTCTTGACAGTCTATGAGATCCTCCAGTGATCTCATTCCATTTCCCACCTAGCAATTCGAAAATTCATCTCTACCCTCTTGGCAATTTATGAGAACTGAAACTGATCTCTCTTCCTCTTCACTGAGGGTTTCTCCAACTTCTGGCTCACAGATGCAAACCAAATCTGTGTCAATGAGGCTTTTAGCATACCTCAACCACTTCTTCAACTCTTGTTTCTGTTTCCTGTCCAACAACTTTTGAACAGGCCATTTGGATTTCTTGTTCAGAGGCCATTCGTACCTCCAGTGTACTTTTGCCTCCTGCTGCATCTTCAATGTCAGTTGTTCCATTCTCGCCCTTATCTCAGTGAGTTCTTTGTCAATCTCTTCTTTACTCATTTGTTGGTGGTCTCCTCTTCCACCACACTCATGGAATTCAATAGCCATTTCCATCTTTCACCTGCCCTCCTGGAAAGCATATGGATCACTCTATGTCTGAGAGAATCTCCATGTCCTCCTACAGCTCACCTGGTTGTCTATCATTTGCTGCACACCTTGCAACAATCACCACAGAGATTTAACACCCTACTTCTTTCACCTGTTGTATATAGATGAATCTCTACTTATGATTCCACTTGATGTTACCAGAATTTCTCCCACCGTCTCTCCTTTGTCTGTGAACAAAATAACGGTCTCCTCTTTCTCTTTTGTCTGAAATCTACAGACAAAAAGCTTCTCTGATACCACTTGATGGTGTGTATCATATTATTTTCTTTATCTACTCTACCTCCCTATGCCTACAATATATAGACAGAAAGTGGCTCTGATACCACTTGATGTAGACCCCCTACCTCAGCAGGGTTCTGCGACCTCCCGGTCTCTGCATCGATCTTCTTCTGAGCCGAAATGGCTCTTCGGGCTCCTGCTGGAACCCTTTGAACAAATCCACAAGTCCTTCATGAAAACTCGCCCTGCGCAACTTAACACCATATGCGAGCCTTACATCTCCATGCGACCACAACCTAGCCTTAGCGCAAGTGCTAAACCTTCCCTACGCAACTTAACACCAAGCGTGAGCCTTACATCTCTATGCGACCACAACCTGGCCTTAGCGCAAGTGCTTTTCGCAACTTGCGAGTTCATGAGTCGAAGACCCTCAACTCCTCTTTCTCCAAATGTCGATACCTGAGGTGCGATACGGGTATGGATCCTCCTTGTTAGCACCTTCCACACATAACCACTGGCTAGGGCTAAGTGCTAGCACTACTCACAACTCGTGACTTTGCGAGTTGGAGTGTTGAACCCTTGTGCTCCTCCTTTGTGAAATCATGAAGCATGATAAGTCAGCGATGGGTTGACTCCTTTAGGACTACTCAAAACTCGCAACTTCATGAGTTGGAGTGTTGAACCCTCATGCTCCTCCTTTACGAATCCCTGAAACGCAAAAGGTTAATAATGGGTTGACTCCTTCCCAGGCAACGTGTGTCCACCACCTGTCGCACACTTCCATCTTTCTCTGGGTGCTTGTTTTTATGCCACCTATCAACCATGAATTCCCCACCTAATGGATGTGACACATGTTTGCATGAGTCCTCAATGCTCGGCACTTCGTGACTTCTACAGTCGAAAATAAATTCTTTCAACCCCCGAACCCCTGATACGCGATACCACGTGGAGGTTTTGATCCAACGGTTCTCCCATGGCTTGGATCCAATGGTTTGGATCTCCTTCCCTGCTCCTCGCAACTCGGGACCTCATGAAACCAATAATTTGGTCTACCCTCCAAACTCACGAACCTGGAATTCGTGAAATGATCCAGATCTCTGCCACCTGTCCTCCAAAATGGACGGTCCTGATGATTTCAGGGCTTGACAAGTCCTCTTCCTTCTATTGTTACGAGGTTTAAACCTTGCACACCTTTTTTGGAACCGATGACTCATGGAAACTCGACACTTCTCCCTCAAAGTTTCTACCATCTGTTCTACCCTTCTGTGCGACTTCCCAAGGATTAAACCCCTCACACCTTCTCCTAGATTCGACAACTATCGGTCCTTGGTGCTAGATCTGATGGTTCGGATCTATACTCCTTGCACACTCTCCTCCTGTTGCATGGACATAGACTCTGACGGTCCAGATCTTGTCCTCTGCCTGATCCAATGGCAGTTGTGCTCTTCCTCCTGAGATTTCTTGGATTTTTGACTTAGATGATTTTCTACGTCTCGAAGGTCTCAACCTTCGACCCGGTTCCTTTGGGTCTTGTCTGCATTATAGAAATGATGTCCCTTATGAGCTTTTCCCTCTTGGAGATTTACTCCTGCGCACACCTTGCGTTCGAGGATCTCAAATAACTCAGATTTGAGAAGTTTTCTGGAAAATAACACTCCTTACACCCACCTGACATTCTTCTGCTCGATGCACACCTTGCGGATCCTATAGAGTATTCAACAACCCTATGAGTGTCTTCTCCTGTGACACTTCTCTTCTCTCTGAACTCAAACAAGAGTTCCTTCTATGCACACTTGTACCAACTCAATGCCCACCTGGTAGAGTTCTCTAGAATCCTCAGTGACTCTGTGTTCTCACTGAACTCAAAATAGAGTTCTCCTTAATGCATTTTGTGCAATTGCTCAATGACCTCTTGGCAAAGTTTTATAGAATTCTCAGAAATTATGTCTTCTATCTCAACACTTCTTCTCTCTGAACTTGAAATAGAGTCCCTCCTGTGCACTCTATGCATGTGCTCAATGCCCTCCTGGAAGAGTTTTACAGAACCTTTAGTAGTTTTGTCTTCTCCCCGTGCTTTCGCTGCATGGTCTTCACCTCCATAGTGTTCAGTAACTATGAGGCTTCTCCCAAGTTTTGAATTCTCCTGGTGTGCCTGCCTGGCACGTTCTCCTCTAATCTCAAATGAGAGATTCAGATACGCACTCCTTGTGCTGGCTACAAAACCTCCTATGTTTTGTTGTGCACCCCTTGCACAGCCTAAAGAACCCAAATAGAAATTGACAAACTCACAAACATCTAGTAAAATCTATCTATCACCTGTGTCTACAACATTCATTCCTGAAACATAAACACATGAACAACAATATGCAGGAAAAACTATTTTTCTATTAATCCATAAATGCCTATACAAGGTGTTTACAAAGGTTGGACTGTAACACGTCTCAACTCTCTCTCTCTCTCTCTCGAGACCTCTCTGCTCTGGTCTCTCCTCCTATCTCTCTACTCTAATTTCTTCATTACAAAATAAGGGCTCCCATGAGATTATCCTCAACCACCATCTCTGAGCTATCGCTATCACAGGGCGGCTCCTACGGCTACATTACATAAATGGATGCCTAGTCTTGACTACATCCTGGGGTTGCTGCAGGCAACCATTAAAGGAAACCTCAACCACTACCTATACAAAGGCATGTTCTGGCATTAAAATCCTTACAACATTTATTGAAATTTTGAATTTCAAAATTGAGAGGGTTGTGCCTCTCCCTTTCTCCATTAAATGTGTGTTGGATGTGCTAGCTGGTTGGCACACTGCTGACATGGAGCGATGCTCCTGCATCAGTATACACAGGTTGTAGTACTGCTTGGATGCATATACACACGGGATATACTACTAGTAGGGTGCGTAGACACGCATGTTGCACTACTGACAGGTCGCGTACCTGTTGCAGATTGATATCTACTGAGGATTGTTTCCTCATCTTAGTTGATGCTGAGGATGTAAGTTGAGTCTTGCATTATAGAGCTGGTGCTCTTGAAGAGTTGTACTCTATTCAGTTGTTGCTGAAAAACGCCAAGGATTGTAGTCCGTAATAAAAATAAAATTGTACATACATCTTGTGTTCTTTTTGTTCCTTGTGGTGATGACTTGTTGATGATATATTGTTGATATATGTTCACATATAACTGGTTATAAATGACAGTAGTAAGTAATGAGTAAAATGTTGAATGCTAACTAATGAGTTTTGTGTAAGAGGGAAGTTTTGGGAAAAAGAGCCCCACACTCAGTCACCCCCCCCCTCTAAGTGTGGTAGGTGTGTCCAACACTAACAAGATGGGTGGAAGCCACACCATTGAAGGATTGTAGTGCAAAAACAACAACACATTTTTTATTTCATAAAGTAATCACTCAATTTGGATGCCCAAGATTTTTGATGAGCAACCAAGGCACACACTTCATAAACAACACCATCAACGCTATGACTAAAGAGTTCAAAGTCCATCATCATAAGAGCACACCATATCACCCACAAGCGAATGGCACAGTATAAGAATTTAACAAAATCTTGGAGAACGCGATGACAAAGATCTGTAATGTCAATAGGGACGACTAGGACCTTAAAGTACCAGCAGTATTATGGGCATATGGGACTAAATGCAAAAAGTTGACAGGGCACACACCATTTAAACTGGTTTATGGCCAAGAAGTAGTGGTACCATTATAATTTCTAGTACAAAGTTTGTGCGTAGCCGCAATTACACAAATGACAGAATGAGGCGCAGTACAGGAGAGACTGAATCAATTAATGACCATGGAGGAAGAGCGAATCTTAGCAAGATTCCACCAAAAAGTTCAAAAAGCAAGGGACAAAGCTTGGCATGATAGACACATAAAGAAGAAAAATTTCAAGGAAGGAGATTTAGTACTGTTGTATGGCAACAAATCATTTCAACATCCAAGAAAGGTAAGAATGCATTGGCTAGAACTGTATAAAGTAAAATCTGTCACAAATGGAGGAGTTGTCTAGTTGAAATATTTGTTAGGCGCAGAACTCAGAGGGATGATCAATGGGAGATTACTGAAGATGTATAAGGACGGTCGACCATCCACCACACAGTAAAATAAATAAATAAAACAAACAACATATTGAAAAAGAACCAAAAGGGGCCCAATGTGCTGGGGGAAGAAAAGGAATGCACACCTAGGAACACAAAATCAACGAGCAAAAGGACAATGATCACACACAAAGGGAAACAAGCGGGAAAAGGAAAGTCGTAAAAAGAAGTACGACAAGACAACACTAGGCAGAATTAAAGGAAGGAAATGACCGATGGGACATCACATTAATTGCACCAACTGCAGATTACAAGGCAGAGTAATGGAAAGTATGAAACCATGGAAGGTGCATTAAACCTATAATTAAGGTGCATTGAACCCACAATTAAGGAAGCATCCTTGACAAGCTTCATGGAAAACCCATACAACACACATACGCGGGAGAAAATAGTCTATTCGCAAAAAGAGAGCAGACAAAGAGCTATAGAGGCTAAAGAGCATAGAGTGAGTTCATAGAGATCACATAAACCGTTCAAATTTAGCAAATGTTTGACATTCACCGCCATGGCACCGCCCAAGCAAGCAGAAGTGAGCCAGACCACCAGAAAAACTAGAGTTCGGACCAGATCACGAGTACAGGTAGAAGAAGGTGAACAAAAACCACCAGAGATCGTCAATATCAAAGAAATCCCATCTCCATACACAACACCGATGAACCCTACAACGATATTGGAAAAAACCCAACAGCTCACTCCATAGGGCAAGTGTATAGATATACCGACAGAGGTACAAGAGCATTCGAGCCAGGACACAAAAACCCTGAAGGAGGTGCAACCAAAGAACACCGAAGCAACTCCAAAAGTCAATGGAACGACGTTGAATCTAGAAGAAGCAATCGAGCAAGACGTGTCTCAAACGACCATATCAGACCACCCAAAAGAAGGAATGGTTAAAGATATCATGGGTTGGCCATAATGGTATACTAAGGAACAACCGGAAGCTACTGGAACTTTGAGCCATCCACCACCATCGAAGAAAGAAAAGATACAGATACCCAAGTCACCTGGCAATAAACCGGCCACAAAAATCATTCTACCACATATACTAGATGGGGTACAGGTAGGACCAGACTTGCTGGGTCATATAGGGAAGCTCAAATACTCGGACCATGATATAGTAGACACAAACAAGTTTCTATAACTTGCAAAGAGAGTGTACATGGATACGATGTGCATGAATCTGTTTGGGGAACCGATTAATCAACCACTCCAATGGGTAGTTGGGTTGGAGAAAACAGGAATTTTAGGTCTTATGGACCTACCATATTTTGGCAAAGGTCAGATGGAACCACATGCATCAAACAGTTGTTAGCATTCATGCATGGCGGGGACATCTGGTTGGACAAGCTTGTATCGATAGACGCAGAGCTTGTTGCAAACATAACAGGATTGCCATCTTAGGGCATGGATCCCATGCAATTTTTATATGAAAAATCCAGGGAGAAGGCGCTATCATAAGAGATGAAGAAAAATTATGGCACTAACAGGGGGACAAGAGGGATCAGTATCAAGAGGATCAATGATGTTGCAACACAATTGGGTGCAAAAAGATTATCCTAGAAGCTAGTAAGAAAATGTCGCGGGGAAGAAGTCTCAACTGGGGTTGTTGTAGTTGTAACTCAATGCGCAGAAGGAACCACAGTGATTTGGGCACCATACCTCTTGAACTTATTCCTGGATGACTGCAAGGATGCGCAGGATCCAGGCACAAAATTTCACTATTCATGGTTGATCACACTAATAGCCTTCATGGGATGGAAAGAACCAAGGTATGCAACTTTTTGTACCAAACCCAAACTAAACTAGGGATCGAGATACTTATTTCTGAGGGATACATCGAATACTAGTCACAAAAGGATGAACGAGTCCATCTTTAAGTACAAGAATCCATCTCCAAAATGTGGAGATTAACACAAGAGGCTGCCACGCAATATGGGGACATTGCCAACTTTAGGGCCATGCGACATACAATGTGGATATAGGCGAGGAAGGATCTCGATAAACAGTGGCTACAGATGTGATATTGTATCGCCGAGGGACACATCGACCTAGTGACCAAAGACTAGGAATATGAATGGAGGATATCAGTCCTCACCCAGGAATTGTTGGGAAGAATAGCAGAAGAAGAGATAGGGCAAGGAGAAACCAAGACAAAGGAAATCCAAGTGCCCAAGAGATGAAGAACGGGCCAGGAAAAAACAACACAAACAAATGAAGGGCCAACAAAGACAGTGATTGATCCAAAAATGAAGGTATTACTGATAAATTGCAAGTTAGTTTAATGTACTTTTTGCATCGGATTGTTAAGAATGCGAAATACATAAACTTGTTATCTTGTTTTGTGGAATATCAAATGTGACTTTTACTTGATGCTTATTAACGTATAAAGAGATCAGCCATTAATATTCATGCTGCAAATGAAGAGAATATAACAGCAAAACAAAAAGATAAATAGAGACAAGAGGTTGATAACGGAGTTCACCAATCGTTGGCTACGTCTCCGAGCCCGCTCCCAAGTGGAGGACCTCTTTATTGCTCTTTAAAATGCTCAAAGTTCTCTTAAAATTCTCTTTGTTGTTACATTAAAAGCTTCATGTCTTCTGTACAATACCTCCTTGCTCATATTCATGCATGCACCATCAAAGTCCTCTCAACAAGATGAGAAAAACGCCTCTCAAAACATGAGAAAATGCCAAAATTTACAAACTGCCCCTTCAAAACCCCTGCATCAAAAAGTCTTCTACAAGATTCAAAAATCCTGGTTCTTATAGTTTTCAAGGCTCATATGAGGAATCCCAACTTCCCTCAATATCTGGCCTCTTTCTAGGATCAAATCCCCCTTCCAATGGCCTCAAAATCCTCAAAAAACCAATTTCTGGGCAATAAATCAAGCAAAAATCCATTCTGTATAGTTTAAAAACCACTTTTAATTAAATGTGACTTTTACTTGATTCTTATTAATGTATAAAGAGATAAGCCATTAATATTCATGCTGCAAATGAAGAGAATAGAACAACAAACCAGAAAGAGAAATAGAGACAAGAGGTTGATAACGGAGTTCACCAATCGTTGGCTACATCTCTGGGCCCGCTTCCAAGTGGAGGACCTCTTTATTGCTCTTTAAAATGCTCAAAGTTCTCTTACAATGCTATTTTTTGTTACATTACATGCTTCATGTCTTTTGTACAAGACCTCCTTCCTCATATTCATGCATGCACCATCAAAATCCTCTCAACAACATGAGAAAAGGCCAAAATTTACAAACTACCCCTTCAAAACCCCTGCATCAAAAAGTCTTCTACAAGCTTAAAAAAGCCTATTTATTATAGTTTTCAAGGCTCAGATGAGGAATCCCAACTTCCCTCAAGATATGGCCTCTTTTTGGGATCAAATCCCCCTTCCAATGGCCTCAAAATCCTCAAAAAACCAATTTATGGGCAATAAATTAGGCAAAAATCCATTCTGTATAGTTTAAAAACCACTTTTAATTAAATGTGACTTTTATTTGATGCTTATTAATGTATAAAGATATCAGCCATTAATATTCATGCTGCAAATGAAGAGAATAGAATAGCAAAACAAAAAGAGAAATAGAGACAAGAGATTGATAACAGAGTTCACCAATCGTTGGCTACGTCTCTGGGCCTGCTTCCAGGTGGAGGACCTCTTTATTGCTCTTTAAAATGCTCAAAGTTCTCTTACAATGCTATTTTTTGTTACATTACATGCTTCATGTCTTTTTTACAATACCTCCTTGCTCAGATTCATGCATGCACCATCAAAATCCTCTCAACAACATGAGAAAAACGCCTCTCAAAACATGAGAAAAGGCTAAAATTTACAAACTGCCCCTTCAAAACCCCTGCATAAAAAAGTCTTCTACAAGCTTCAAAAATCCTAGTTCTTATAGTTTTCAAGGCTCAGATGAGGAATCCCAACTTCCCTCAAGATATGGCCTCTTTTTGGGATCAAATCCCCCTTCCAATGGCCTCAAAATCCTCAAAAAACCAATTTTTGGGCAATAAATCAGGCAAAAATCCATTCTGTATAGTTTAAAAACCACTTTTAATTAAAAATACACAGTAAGCCCCTAAGGATGGGCATGCACCCTCAAAACATGGCCATATGAGCTCAATGTGGCCAAGTGTTGGCCCATACTCAACGCTAGCTCTTGGTTTTTGGCACTCTGCATAAATCCTCGGCCTAAAATAACGCGCCCTAAGGGATATGCCCTCCCCGATTTGCACTTGTGGTTACATGGAGGTGCCGAGGTCCAAGGGCTAAGACCTATCTAAAACTCCCATGCATATGGTTATATAGTCCGCGCCTCATGCCTGGACAGTGGGTCATATTACATATCGTAACCATGGGCTCAGGCTTAGCCCCAACCCCCCCTTTCTGCCACCATAATACACATTGCAAGTTAAATAATATAACTTGGGCTCATATTCATAAGTCTTATGGTGGGTGCGTTGGTGTTGGAGATATCCCCAAGGAATTGGCTTGTTGGTGGGGTCATGGGTTCAAAACCTGTGGACTCCAAAACTATTTTGAAACTTGCCATTAACCAATACCATGGTGCCACATGGAAGCCCATGACTAGGCCACGTGGCACCCAACCATTTGCCAAACAAATGCCACTTGTTAGTTGTTGGTTGGATCCTTGTCACTGACCAGTCACCTTCTATTGGACTACCACTTGTCGCCACTTGTCTCTGCCATGTCAGCATTGCTGATGCCATCATTTGACTGGACCTGTTCACTTTTTGCCTGTTTGAGAAAATGGTCAGAGTACGATAACTCTCGCATACAGTGTTCGTTTGAGAAAGTAAATATATGGTCGGAATCGGGAGAACAAGTCGGATGTAATGGCATTGGTTTCATCTAATTCTGAGAACTTTGATTTTTGAGCATTTTCTGAGCCTGGGGAGCCTCTTGGATCATTCCTCCCCACTTTGGAACCTTTTGGACCACCAAAAGTCTTCTTTTACTCAGGTAAGAAGTGAGGGTACTTCCTCCCCACTTTGTCCTGTATCATCCATCCTCTCTGCTGGGATAATGATCACCTGACTAATCACAACAAACATGAAAACTGAGATAGCATTGTTTATCAAAGTAATCATTTCATTTATCGCACAATCATCTATATTATTTGTCGCACTTTGCAGCCATACATCACTGAACAACAACAAACTAATCAACAATACTGAGTATGTAAATGAAAATGACAAAACATGCTTCCCCTTTTGAACAAGAACAGTAATCAAATTATGCAGCCGAACCTCATGTTGTAACCCTAGTGACACTTCATGAATGTTAGAAACATACTAAACCATCTCATGTTTAGCATCACAAACTTCATGTTTTGTTACAGATATACGTGTTAAACTTCTTCTTTCATTTACCATTCTTTTTCACTTCCCTGTAGCTGCAAAGGACCTGTCAGTGTTCATGCGATGAGCATGAACAATGTACTCCTTCCCATCTTTCTTGAAGCAATATTTATTTTCCTCCCTGTAGAATATAGCCTTCCTATCATAAAGGTATGGGTTTCCCAATACAATTCCACATATGTCCAGTGGCATTATATCAAGCTCTACTTCATCA
>ML814856.1:68357-86845 GCA_009831015.1 Picea engelmannii | reverse complement strand
GTTCTTATAGTTTTCAAGGCTCAGATGAGGAATCCCAACTTCCCTCAAGATATGGCCTCTTTCTGGGATCAAATCCCCCTTCCAATGGCCTCAAAATCCTCAAAAAACCAATTTATGGGCAATAAATCAGGCAAAAATCCATTCTGTATAGTTTAAAAACCACTTTTAATTAAAAATACACAGTAAGCCCCTAAGTTTGGGCGCGCACCCTCAAAACAGGGTCATATGAGCTCAATGTGGCCAATCCCAAAGGACTAAGCGCTGGCCCATACTCGACGCTAGCTCCTAGTTTTGGGCACTCTGCATAAATCCTCGGCCTAAAATAACGTGCCCTATGGGATAGGCCCTCCCCGATTTGCACTTGTGGTTACATGGAGGCACCGAGGTCCAAAGGCTAAGCCCTATCCAAAACTCCCGTGCATATGGTTGGATAGTCCGCGCCTCATTCCTGGACAGTCGGTCATATTACATATCGTAACCATGGGCTGGGGCTTAGCCCCAACCCCCCCTTTTCGCCACCATAATACACATTGCAAGTTAAATAATATAACTTGGGATCATATTCATAAGTCTTATGGTGGGCGCATTGGTGTTGGAGCTATCCCCAAGGCGTTGGCTTGTTGGTGGGGTCATGGGTTCAAAACCCGTGGACTCCAAAACTATTTTGAAACTTGCCATTAACCAATACCATGGTGCCAAAACTCCCATGCATATGGTTGGATAGTCCACGACTCATTCTTGGATAGTGGGTCATATTACATATCGTAACCATGGGCTGGGGCTTAGCCCTAGCCCCCCCTTTCCGCCACCATAATACACATTGCAAGTTAAATAATATAACTTGGGATCATATTCATAAGTCTTATGGTGGGTGTGTTGGTGTTGGAGCTATCCCCAAGGCGTTGGCTTGTTGGTGGGGTCATGGGTTCAAAACCCATGGACTCCAAAACTATTTTGAAACTTGCCATTAACCAATCAGATAACACAAACCCAGACAGAGTGCATGGAATTGATCAGTAACGAAATTGCAGTCCAGATAGTGGACACACTCAAAGAGAAGATTGCACAGGCACAGACACGGGCAACAGAGATCAAGGAAAAGGTTCAGGCAATCACCATGGAGACCGAGGAAGCACACAAAGGTTAGGTGGCCCAGGATGAGCCACATGTCAGTGTTGGGGGCCTGTTGGAGGCAGGCCAAAGTAGAAAATCAATATGTTTTTGGGAAAGAAAGCATGCACGAGGAAAGAGACAGTTGGAAGGAAGAACAACAAGCATGAATGCGAGGGAAGACCTAACGACAATAGGGTTAGGGTTTTGGTAAGGTATTGTAAATGGATGAAGAGCCATAAATGTATAAATAGAGATACTTAGGGATCATAAGGGGTTGGTTGTGGTTCAGAGATATACTTGGGTATCGATCGGATTATCATTATGAATATTTTAGTCAGGCACGAGTTGATGCGATATGTAATTTTTTTCTTAATAACCCATTTTTGTATAAGTTTTTGAGCTAAAGAGGACGAAGGAGGGTAGATATTGAGGGTTGAATCACAGGCTGAGGAGCCTGGTGTGATCTAGTCTGCCTCAGATAGATCTTACCCGACTGAGGGGAGTTGTAAGCACGTGACGTTGTAGATGCAGAAGTACTATAATAAAAGAGATGAGAGCCAAATCTTTGTGGATGTATCCCAAGAGGAGATGAACCACAGTAACATATGTGTTATGTGATGAATTCATGCATATCTTTATGGTATTCAACAATTATTATTATGTTGAATGAATAAGTTTTTATATTTCCTACTTAATTCATCGATAACAATATATTGTGTTTACAAGTTATAATAAATGGTTCAATATATATCTCTCTTATATCACACTCAATCCTATGTTGTAAACACTTGAGTCTTACAACCACCCATTAAAGGTATCTCGGGTGAGACTGTCCAATGCATTCTTTGTGTTGCGTTGCCTTCTGGTGTACTAGGAGGGCTGATAGTTTTATATGCTTTGTTGGAAACCCGACAGGCATGAACCCTGGGTCAATAAACTCAAACAGTATAGAAGAGTAGTAACCAACAAAAGCACAAATGTTTTTATTGTTAGGGAGGGCCTGCCAGGATTCTACATTGTCAAGGATACTTGGAAGATATAGAGATTGAAAAGAACAATAGGGCATGTGAGGCAAAAGTTGTTGATTAGGAGAAGCTTCAAAGACAACTAACCAACTAGCCATTGAATTCAACTCCCTCTTAACATGAGTGATGTTGAATGATAGAATATTCTAGATAAGTGCCCAAATAGTTTGGGAGTATCGTTCCATCAACTTGTTGCTAGGAGAGCACATTTTATGTATCAAGTTCATAACAAGCTCGGAATCTCCAAAAACTAAAAGGTGACCACAACCAATATTAAGGGCGTTTTCAATGCCTAATAATAAAGCTTCGAACTTAGTGACATTGTTTGTACAAACAAACTCTAACCTGTAAGATAGATTATGAATTTTTCCTGCACAAGAAACCAAGATAATTCCAACCCCATTACCTTCATTAGAGCATGAACCATCAAAGTTCATATGCCACATATCATCATCTAAATCGATTCTTTCCAAAGGAATATTATCCTCTTCAGCAAAGATGGAATACACTACTAGGTCCTCTTCAATATAGTTTACGCTATATTGCAGAACACTCTCTATGTATGGTGAAATTATTCCCTCCCTAAGGACTATAATGTTCTTACCATTCCGAGGAATGGATAAATGTGTCCCATCGAGTGATAGGTATCCACCTATTAAGGCTTTCCAATCACTTCCCAATATAATTGAGTAATTGCTTACAGTAATATCAATTACCTGAATGTTGAGGGTTGTCCTTATCTCAGGATGAGCACATAAAAACAAGGTCACATCCTTAATCTCATCGATGGTTGTTTGTTTTATACTATTATAGGAGAGCATGTTTATGGTATTTTCATTTGTACAAGACAAGCCTAGCTCTTCCATAATAATCTTCGACATCACACTTGGGCCCGAACCACCATCAATGAGGCAACAATGGGCAATATTATCCATAATCTTTATAGAAATATAAAAAGGGGGATTTTTTACAGGGTATCTAAAATTATGTACACCTACTTTATTTACAAAAGAATCCTCTTCATTTACCTCTTCGGAAATATTGGCTACAACAAAATATTTTCCTTCCATGAATTGTTTTAGATGCATCTTTTGTTAAGGGACGACAACCATGTCTAGAAGGGTTGCATCTGTTTTGATATTGGCCAACTGATTCAAGATATTCTATTTGGAAGAGGGGAGAGGGGGAGTGAGTCCTTGACTCTCAGGAACCTTAGGAACCTGGAGAGTAGCAGTTGTTGAGGATGAGCTCAGGTTAGAAGAACTACGGGGAGGATCAAATTTTCCCTTGGGAGCATAGGCTTTGTTCCTAGTATTGATGACCATGACATCTTCTGGCTCTGCAAAATATACGACATCGATGGTAGCTTCTGGTATTTTACCAAAGATCTTATCTCTAGCACTCTTCTTTACCTCACATGTGGTTTCTTCATGGTGTTCCTCACAAAAGTTACACCAACTCTGAGGTAAGATAGCTTTAAACTGAAAATTATTTTCAACCGGACTCCTAAAGGGGGATGCAGAAGAGGATGAAACACCAGGGGTGAGGAGGGAGACAGTTCCCTTCCACTCATATGCTATCATATGATTGTTCATGTCTTGTACTAGCTATAAGAGGGCAGACATGTATGCTTGACTAATCGATTCTCCCTGGGGAAGACCATTTATTTCAAGTTGTTCTTCATATTCTGAGCAAGTATGCAGAGTGGAAGCGAGATTATCAATGGTTTTTTCCTCAAGCCTATGATAGTAGGGCGAAGTCAATGCATTGTAGTAATGCAAAAAAACATCTTGGTTCTGAGGTCGAATGAGTTCGGGGATTTGATTATATAACTTGGTGAAACGCAAGTTGAAAGACTTGATAGTCTCACCATCCTTATAGGTGACGTTATTGTATTCCCTTAACTTCTTGGCTAGGCTTTTAGATTGCCCATAAGTGGATCGAAACCAATAGATTAACTCCTCCCAAGTAGACATAATCTTAGGAGGAAGGTCAATGAATTCGATCACAACCTTTCCTTCCAAGGAATTGACAAATAAGTGCATGCAAGTATCATTGTCGTTGGCCCCTATGTTATGACAAGAATTAGAAAATGTCACCAGGTGTTCGTTTGTACTAACAATGTTATTTCCTGAAAAATCTAGGAAGATGCTCCTTGAACTTAGGGAGTGGATGAGTAGCAGGTGCTAGGTTAAGAGGAGAGGACACATGCCACAGTGTGGTTGTAGCATCCTCTTCAAACTGAAAAAGTCCATATTTTTTAATGAATTTGGTGGGATTTATGGTAGATTGGATAGGGATATGGTGGCTATATAAGCTACCAATCATTGATGATGATGAAGACTGCGAATGTGTAGCACCTCCTGTGCCACTAGAACCACCACTAGATGCCATCTTGTGGATGATAGATGAGGGAAAGAAAGACGAACTAGATGAATCAGATAAAGTCCTCCTTAGAGAACTTTGTTGGGCAGACAACACAATGTTTCTTCTTCCTATTTCAGCAATAGGATTGATTTCAGGTGACAAGCCTCTTATTCTTCTAGAAGCACGAGAGTCTAAGGACATGAAAGAAAGGCCAAAACTTGAAGAAACAAAAGGGTTACTGTGAATTTCTAGGTTGTCTACATCTAGATTCCAATTGTTCTCGAGCACTAATATCTCAATCAATTACTGCCCAAGAATGGTTAAGATCAGCATGGGTATTGGCAGTGTCTAAGATGGTATTAAATAGATTCAAAGCAATGTTGGTTTGATCTTGAATACTGGGCTCAATATTGGGTTGTCTTGCACCATGAATAGTCATTAAGAAATAAAATAGTCAAAGAATCAATATCAGAAAAAGAAAGATGTATCGATGAAAATCGAGTATAAAAAATAACCAAAGAGATATCAAAGATCTCCCCAGTATGATCGCCACATAAATGTTGAGGAAAAGATATGAATTGATCTTACTCAAGCATTTTCATATTCTACTTGGCTAAAGAAAAATAGACAAGAATCTCACCCTAAGTTTATAGCCAACAAAAATAACATCCTAACTCACAAGTATCAATTACCAATGCTTAGGCTAGTCTTTTATTAATAAAAATCTTGCTCGAAATTTACTTTTTATGTAATTTTCTAAATATAACAGTCATTGAAATAAATGTAAAGACAGAAGTAAAGACACCAAGATGATAATCAAGACAGATGAGACATAAATCAATCCTTTATTTCATTCCAATTCACCAAAGAGTCATTCTTTTAAAAAATTTCATGCAGAAAATAAGGACCAAAGTCAAACTTAGACATCCCCGATGGAACATACAAAAGGACCTCTGACAAAAAATCGAAAACTGAACTCTAAAAGCTAGATCATATTTCCACATATTGCTTCCCACTCAACTCTACACAATAGCCTTTGTCAGTCATGAAAACTAATTCACAAATAGACAAGTCTACACAGACTATCAAAGATAGATCAACACCTCTGAAAGACAAGTGTCTGAATGAAGCAATTCTGCCCCGAATCTTGTTGTCCACAATAAGACCCTGCTATCATAATCAGAATTAGGCTTGTGATAAATTAAGGAATGAACGAAAACTAAACTGTCTCAACATAAACTCAAAGAGAAAACCTTAGTATGCCTCTCCTTTTATCCTCCCTTTGTTCCTCCCTTTCCTTTTTCCTTTAAACAAATTAGAATTGGTTGAAGTAGTTGAACCAACTCATTAGTTAAGTTAATTAAAAGAATCAACCAACTTTTAGTTAAGGGGAAGAGTAATAATCATAATAAGGGATTTTTAAATAAATAATAAGTAGTAGGTGGGACCCCTTGTGACTCCCTTTAGCTCTTAACAATCATAATATAAATAGTTAATTAAGAAAAACAACTCCTTGTGACTCCCATCATCACATGCACATTTTGACAATTTGTCTCATTTATATTTGACATTTTTTTTAAAAATGCATTACTCATATATCCAAAAATAATACATGTTGTCCAAACTCCTGAAGTCGACTGTCATCAACAATAGATAAAAAAAATAATAATAACTCAAAATCCATATTGCCCACTCTGAGATGTAATCTTTCCTTGATTCCTGTCATCACCCTTCAATTTTCCCGAATTTTCCTTTGGCTGCACTGAGCCTTTAGACCTAATCTCACTGATCATGTGAGAACATTCGTCCCTCAAATGCATCCAGGAAGACATGGATTTGTCAGAGCCATTGGAGTGTGAGGAAGGGGCAGCAATGGATTTTCCTTTGCCAGGGGTGTGGTGGGCCTCAGTTTTCAATATTTTGCTAGCATGGGAGGAATTCATTGGTGAATGGTCAAGGGTAGCTTGCATAATTTTATTGTTAGGCAAAGGAGCAGGAAAAGACAAATTGGTCCAGACACGATGTTGGGAGAATTTCGGGTGGACAATCTCTTTCCATCCATCATTTTCGGGAACCTCGGGTTGTAATGAGACATGAGGGGGCATAGGAATACCGGGGGATTGTGGAACTTGGAAGGGAGGCCTTTCAGGCCTAGGTTGGACCACTTCTTGCCCAATCCAATTGAAAAATATGGCTTGAAACAACTGGCCTAACTCTTGTGAGTCAGTGTCAAAATGTATGGATAACCTTGGCCTTCTTGGGCCTCTGTTCCAATTATCTCTCCCTATGTTGCCTCTGCCATGGCTACCTCGGCTGAAAAAACTCATTCCTGCATGCATGATTGATTAGAAAATAGTCTTTTAAATAACCATACATGAAAACTCTTTTAAAATATGAAATATATTTTGTCTCAACAACATATCAGACTCATGCAATCCAATCCATACAAAATGTTAAACTGTTTGTCAATGAGCAGTGGGTGAACAAAGGGTTATGGGATATGTGAGGGGATTGTATTGAGCGAAACATGAAATAATGAGGGGGGAAAAGAACACGGTTACTACTCAAAGACAACAACAATCAACTGTAATGAAAACCAAAGAAAACATTCACTATAATCCAACCAAGACAATGTAACTTCCAACTGCTTCAATACAATACAGGGAGTGAAAAATGAATGCCGGAAGGTGATGGGGTTGTAATTAGGGAAAAGAAAAATAATGGTAGGGAAAGAGAGTGATTATTGTTCATAAAATTAATTAAGTGATCCATAAACCATTATGTAAAAGGAAACACCTCAACCAAATGACCAGTGAGACCCAAAACAATTATTGTGTAAAGTTCAAACAATTATGTGCATCAACTTGCTCAATGTAATCAAATTTTTAACATAATGCCATCAAACAAAACAATTTGTGTTCCACAACCACCTGTAGAGGAGATCTACTTTTCTCATCTATCCATTTAACATTTAAGCAATTTCCAAACGAATATACAATCAAATACTTCCACTCTATTGATCAACCACTACCAATTATTTCAATCATCAAATGCAAACATAAAAATCATGCTCAATTCTGTCTTTCAACTCATTTAATAATTAAATTGCAATGAGGTTATATTGTCACAACACCCGTGTCTATCACTATTAAAATGCATGATATTCACTTAACATTCATAGTGGACGGTCAACACAATGATCCATATTTATCTTGCAAAGATCATGGCTTGCTATTTAAACACACAGATAACAATCACCACTTTAATTCACGGTATGTTGTGAAATATTCAACCATTCGACAAAACGGAATTGCATTTTTGTGACTGTACAGGTCCAATTTTTCTTTGACTCTAAACATTCAAAATGTTGGGTTATCCATATGGGCTAGCCATGTTTAAAAACTCTATGACTATCTCTGAGTGTGAAACCAAAAAAATATCCATAGCATACATAGTGGGAAACCATACCATAAACACCACGATGCAACATTCCCATTTGACAATTTTAAACACACAGTCACAGTATCATTAACTCAACCTATCATGTCAAGTTATCAATCCACTACAAAGAGGCAGCAACAAAATTTCTCAAATTAATCAAACTGCAACCAAACCATACTGTGTAAAAACTTGTGCCCATTCTTGACAATGCAATCAAATAACCATACATACATAGTGGATGGAAATTCCATAAGCACCGCAATTTCAATAATCATTTGGCCATTAAAAACACATAGTTACAGTAATCATTTATTCATGTTTATAGGAACACCACTCATACCAATGCATCAAGCGTGAAGCATCATTGCACATTGATCAATTAAGAATAGTGTTGGGTTATCAATTTAATAAACAAAAGGACGGTGACTATGCATTTTCTTTAACCACTCATTCCAATTAACCATGATGAGATTATCAACACCACTTTCATATAATCAACTTTGGTCGAGCTGGTAATCAACTCTGTCAATAATACATACCAATCTATAACAACCAATAGCAAACCCGACAAGCCACAATGGTCTTCTCTATCAACCCTTAGACTCGAGGAGTTAAGGGTTTTCCCTGCGGCCAACACAGGGAGACTAAAGTCGACTCTTCTCAATGGTGAAAACCTCCAAGACCAATGGTGCATACACATAGAAAACCACAATTTATTTCATGGACAGGGTGACAAATCCTATGACAAGAGAGCCTATGAATAGAGGATCAAAGCTCTAATTTAGCCTGGTAATGATATTTAACACACGCAGGGTATAACCCTCGTGTCTCTCTAGTCAACCAACTACAACGTTGAGGTGAAAACAGGGCTGAGAAGAAGCAATATAACCCACTGCATGACCATTATTAGTGACAACAACCGAATGCCCAAGTGAACAAAATGCAGTCATACAAAGCGCTTCCAACCATTAAGCCCCATAAAATCCAAAGACTATGTACGGTGATACAAATGCGTGAAGACAACCAACCACTCAAGACCAAACAAAACCCTCCAACTAAACTAGAAAGGATGATAGAGAGCCTTTATGGTTGCTAACACCCATGATGACCAATAACATTGTGAATTCAACATTATTGCAGAGAAACCATCAATTGTTCATTCCAAAATCACAATTTTATATAGTTGCAATACTTAAGGAAAACACAACCCATACATTCAAGCCAATATCCATTTCATAAATAGGGCAGACTCATGGATGGCCAAAAAAAGACATACCTATAATCCAAGCACGTTAAACATGAGCTAGTCGAGCGGTTCCTCCCAACTTGAAAATCAGAGCATAACCACAACAACAAAGTTGAACAATAACCCGACTAGGGTGATGGCCAGTGGAAGGAGTAAGGGTGACGTGTAGTAAATGCATGTCTCCTCCACCCTTAGTCAATTAATTCATTAGTACATGCCAACAATCTTTCATTAATCCAATTAATTAAACCATGTATCGAAACCATCAACCATTCAAACCAATAGCGCAACCCATATCAACTTATGCCATAACATAATCCCAATGCATATCAACTATATAGCTCAATAAATCGTATGGATTTTAACTTAGTACCTAGGATAACAACAATCCATTAAAAATCGATGCATGTAGGGTAGTATATAGCATGGTTTAGTTCCTTCCCTTTTCTCTTAGATTTCTTTTACCTTTTTCCAATTGCTTGTATATGTTATTTCTAACATGTTTATTGTGCAGGTCTCCTAGTAATAGATCCCAATAACAGATAGCAATGATAACAGGGATAACATAGGCCATTGTAAAATAAAACTTGAGCCTAGAGTGGCAGAAAAACACAGAACATGCCTTCTCCATCGCCAATAAACCAAGATTATATCACCATGTAAGCAGTTTCAAACAATAACACAACATCAAAAAAAGAACCAGACCTGATCTCCAATCTACAAGGGGGTCCCACCTACTAGTATTATCTAGCTTTTATAATAATAGGCTTTAGCAACATTTTGCGGGAAAAAATTTGTTGCGATTTTAATCGTCAACAAACTCACGAATCCATAGGGAAATTTGTTTTCAACTGATTTAGAACTCAGAACTCATGGTTTTATACCAAGAACAACAATTTAAGAAGACATAACCAGGAAGATTATGCAACATGGGGAAGTGAGCAGATTTAATGGAAAGATGACTGAGAATTTGGGAATAATTCATGAAAAGTTAAGTATGAGGGGTTTTTACCACTGTATGCATAATCATTCTACCAGAATCTGCTCTTAACTTTAAGGAGAATTTTTTTTAGACTTGCTCGTAAAATCTCAACGGATGAAGAAATGGAAAGAAGAAGCAGGAGCTAACCAATTCTTTACAAGACAACAGTGGAAATATATAACAATTTCAAGGGTCCTTTAGAGGAGACATCATAACAATTGTGTAAGATTGATTGTTATTGACTAAAAATGCTTTGCAAGAGCATCATTGTGGCAGAATTGATCCAATATCCTATCTTGACCAAATTAACTAAAAGATGATAGGAAACAAAATCATGATAGAAGTAAAAATGCATAAATTAAAACAACAACAATAAAATACAAAAATGAAGAAAACAACAAGAAAAGTTTTAACTCAGAAAGTCAAAGTCAAACTACTGTAAGCAGAAAAAGAAGCAAAAAAATGAAAGCGGAGCTAGGCTACTAGTATATAGAAAATCAAGACAACATTATAACTTTTCACGTTGGTCCCTTGCAATATTTCAAGTGAGGGTTGTTAGTGTTGTAGGAAAACAATCGCTTATGTAAATCCTTTAAAATTTAAGAGTTAGTGTCCAAGACAAAAGTAATTTGGAAAGGACCCAACACTTGGAATTCTGATGTAATTATCAGCCCCTTGACGCACACAATTAGATCATGAAGATAGAAATGGAGACTGACCAATTCATCGAGAGTCATGTGCATAGGTCTTTTAAAGGCGATACTTATATCAAGTAAGCCAGAAAACAGGCATTTGTAAGACATGGTACCATAATTTTTGATAAGAGTGGTTTTGTGAGCATCTGCCCTTTTCACCTCAATTTTCTTGCAACCCAAAAAACTGTCAAGTAAGGGTCTTAACTGTAACTCTACAACCTGCTGCAGAACCATTTCCATACTGAGGGGAGGAAAAGGATTTCTCATAATAGCTTGCCTAAAAGTTTGAAAATTAATGCAAGTTCTAATATGATCAATGGTCTTCGAAACATGTACCCAATTGGAAACCCATTCAGGGTGGACTGAAAAAATAATCCCATCCCTTAAGAAATTCTCCAAATCCCTTTGAAAAGTTGCTTTAAATGTAGAGTTAATATATCTTTGTTTCTGCATAAATGGTTTCATGCCTTCCTTGATGGGAATAGTATTCTGTAAAAAAACTAGGATCAAAACCATGAAGATCCTCATAAGGCCAAGAAGAAACCTTTTGAAATGCATCAAGTAACTTGGAAAACTTCATTTCTTCCTTATCAAAACATTGGGTACGTATGTTAACGTTCCTTGAAGATTCAAATGCGCCAATGTTCAAGGATATGGTTTCACCCACCTTCATTTGTAACTCCTCTTCTTTATGTTTTTCTTTATTGCCTACATCACTCGATGGAAACGAACTCTCAGGAGGAGTCAAGCCCTCAAGAAATCTTATTGTTTTCTATGGATATAATCTCCTTGGGCTTAAGAGGTTCATATTGAGTGAAATAAAAAATGCTTTTATTGTTAGGGGGGGCCTGCCAAGATTCTACATTGTCAGGGATACATGGACGATATAGAGATTGAAAAGAACAATCAGGCCTGTGAGGCAAAAGTTGTTGATTAGGAGAAGCTACAAAGATGGCTAACCGTCCAACCATTGAATTCAACTCCCTCTTAACATGAGTGATGTTGAAAGATAGAATATTCGAGATAAGCACCCAAACAGTTTGGGAGTATCATTCCCTCATCTTGTTTCCAGGAGAGCACATTTTACATATCAAGTTCACAACAAGCTCAAAATCTCCAAAAATGGAAAGGTGACCACAACCAAGATTAAGGGTGTTTTCAATGCCTAATAATAAAGATTTGAACTTAGTGACATTGTTTGTATACGCAAACTCTAACCTGTAAGACATATTATAAATTTTTCCTGCAGGGGAAACTAAGATAATGCCAACCCCATTACCTTCATTAGAGCATGAACTATCAAAGTGCATATGCCACATATCATCATCTAAATCAATTCTTTCCAAAGGAATATTATCCTCATCAACAAATATGGAATACACTCCTAGGTCCTCTTCGATATAGTTTACAGTATATTGTAGAACACTCTCTATGTAGGGTGAAATTCTTCCCTCCCTAAGGACTATAATGTTCTTACCATTCCAAGGAATGGATAAATGTGTCCCGTCAAGTGAGAGGTATCCAACTGTTAAGGCTTGCCAATATCTTCCCAAGATAATTGTGTAATTTCTTATGGGCATATCAGTTACCTGAATGTTGAGGGTTATCCTTATCTCAGGATGAGCGCATAAAAACAAGGTCACATCCTTAATCTCGTCGATGTTTTTTTTGTAGAATATTATAGGAGAGCATGTTTCTGGTGTTTTCATTTGTACAAGATGAGCCTATCTCTTCCATAATAATCTTTGACATCACACTTGGGCCCAAACCATCATCAATGAGGCAACAATGGGCAATCTTATCCATAATATTTACAGAAATATAAAAGGGGGATTTTTTACAGGGTATCTAAAGTTATGTACACCTACTTTATTTACAGAAGAATCCTCTTCGTTTACCTCTTCAGAAATATTGGCTACAACAGAAGATTTTCCTTCCATGAATTGTTTTAGATGCATTGTTGTTCAGGGACGACAACCATGTCTAGAAGGGTTTCATTTGTTTTGATATTGGCCAACTGATTCAAGATATTGTATTTTTAAGAGGGGAGAGGGGGAGTGATTCCTTGACTCTCAAGAACCTTAGGATCCTGGAGAGCAACAACGGTTGAGGATGAGCTCGAGCTAGAAGAATTGTGAGGAGGATCAAATTTTCCCTTGGGAGCATAGGCTTTGTTCCTAGTATTGATGACCATGACATATTCTAGCTCTGCAGAATCTAGCACATCAATGGTAGCTTCTAGTATTTTACCAAAGATCTTATCTATGGCACTCTTCTTTACCTCACATGTGGTTTCTTCATGGTGTTCCTCGCAAAAGTTACACCAACTCCGAGGCAAGATAGCTTTAGCCTGAAAATTATTTTCAACCGGACTCCTAAAGGGGGGTGCAAAAGAGGATGAAGCTCCAGGGGTGAGGAGGGAGACAGTTCACTTCCGCTCATACGATATCATACGATTGTTCATGTCTTGTACTAGTTGTAAGAGGGCATACATGTTTGTTTGTCTAACTGATTCTCCCTGGGGAAGACCAGTTCTTTCAAGTTGTTCTTCATATTCTAAGCAAGTATGCAGAGTGAAAGCGAGATTATCAATGAATTTTTACTCAAGCCTATGATGATAGTGGGAAGGCAATGCATTGTAATAATGCATAAAAGTATCTTGGTTCTGAGGTCGAATGAGTTCAAGGATTTGATTATATAACTTGGTGAAACGCAAGTTGAAAGACTTGATAGTCTCACCATCCTTATACATGACATTATTGTATTACCTTAACTTCTTGGATGGGCTTTTAGATTGCCCATAAGTGGATTGGAACCAATAGATTAGCTCCTCCCAAGTAGATAGAATCTTACGAGGAAGGTCAAAGAAGTCGACCATAGCCTTTCCTTCCAAGGAATTGATGAATAAGCGCATGCAAGTATCATTGTCGTTGGCCCCTATGTTATGACAAGCATTAGAAAATGTCACCAGGCATTCGTTTGTACTGACAGTGTTATTTCTTAAAAATCTAGGAATATGCTCCTTGGATTTAGGGAGTGGACGAGTAGTAGATTCTAGGTTAAGAGGAGAGGACCCATGCCACGGTGTGGTTGTAGCGTCTTCTTCAAACTGAAAAAGTCCATATTTTGTAATGACTTTGGTGGGATTTGTGTAGATTGGACAAGGATATGGTGGCTATATAAGCTACCAATATCTGATGACGATGAATATTGAGAATATGTAGCACTTCCAGTGCCACCAGAACCACCACTAGATTCCATCTTGTGGATGATGGATGAGGGAAATAAAGATGAACTGGATGAATCAAATAAAGTCCTCCTTAGAGGAATTTGTTGGGCAGACAACACAATGTTTCTTCTTCTTATTTCAGCAATAGGATTGATTTTAGGTGACAAGCCTCTTATTCTTGTAGAAGCACGAGAGTCTAAGGACATGAAAGAAAGGCCAAAACTTGAAGAAAAAAAAGGGTTATTGTTGATTTCTAGGCTATCTACGTCTAGATTCCAATTGTTCTTGAGCACTTATATCTCGTTCAATTGCTTCCCAAGAATGGTTAAGCTCAGCATGGGTATTGACAGTGTCTAAGATGGTATTAAACAGATTCAAAGCAATGTTGGTTTGATCTTGAAGACCGGGCTCAATATTGGGCTTCCTTGCAACAGGAATAGTCATTAAGAAATAAAACAGTCAAAGAATCAATATCAGAAAAAGAAAGATGTATCGATGAAAATCCAGTATAAAAATTAACCAGAGAGATATCAAAGGTCTCCCCAGTATGGTCGCCAAATAAATGTTGAGGAAAAGATATGAATTGATCTTACTCAAGCATTTTCATATTCTGCTTGGCTAAAGAAAAATAGATGAGAAACTCACCCTAAGTTTATAGCCAACAAAAATAACATCCTAACACACAAGTATTAATTACTAGTGCTTAGGCTAGTCTTTTATTAATAAAAAGCTTGCTGGAAATTTACTTTTTATGTAATTTTCTGAATATAACAGTCGTTGAAATAAATGTAAAGACATAATTAAAGACACCAAGATGATAATAAAGATAGATGAGACATAAAGCAATCCTTTATTTCATTCCAATTCACCAAAGAGTCATTCTTTTACAAAATTTCATGCAAAAATTTAGTACCAAAGTCAAACTTAGACATCCTCGATGGAACATACAAAAGGGCCTCTGACAAAAAATAAAAAAATGAACTCTAAAAGCTATATTAGCTTGCCACATATTGTTGTCGACCCAACTCTGCACAATAGCCTTTATTGGTCATGAAAACTAATTCACAAACAGACAAGTCTACATAGACTATCAAAGATAGATCAACACCTCTGAAAGACAAGTGTCTGAATGATGCAATTCAACCCCGAATCTTGATGTCCACAATAAGACCCTGCTATCATAAAAAGAATTAGGCTTGTGATAAATTAGGGAATGAATCAAAACTGAACTATCTCAACATAAACTCAAAGATAAAACCTTAGTATGCTTCTCCTTCTATCCTCCCTTTGTTCCTCCCTTTCCTTTTGCCTTTAAACAAATTAGAATTGGTTGAAGTAGTTGAACCAACTCATTAGTTAAGTTAATTAAAAGACTCAACCAACTTTTAGTTAAGGGGAAGAGTAATAATCATAATAAGGGATTTTTAAATAAATAATAACTAGTAGGTGGGACCCCTTGTGACTCCCTTTATCTCTTAACAATCATAACATAAATAGTTAATTAATAAAAACACCTCCTTGTGACTCCCATCATCACATGCACATTTTGACAATTTATCTCATTTATATTTGACATTGTTTTCAAAAATGCATTACTCATATATCCAAAAATAAAACATGTTGTCCAAACTCCTGAAATCAACTGTCATCAACAATATATAACATAAAATAAAACTCAAAATCCATATTTCCCACTCTGAGATGGAATCTTTCCTTGATTTTTATCGTCACCCTTCGATTTTCTTGAATTTGCCTTTGGTTGTGCTAATCCTTTAGGCCTAATCTCACTGATCACGTGAGAACAGTCATCCCTTAAATGCATCTGGGAAGACATGGATTTGTCAAAGCCATTGGAGGGTGAGGAAGGGGCAACAATGGATTTTCCTTTTTTAGGGGCATGGTGGGCCTTAGTTTTAAATTTTTTGCTAGCATGGGAGGACTTCATTGGCGAGTGGTCAGGGGCAACTTGGACAATCTGATTGTTAGGCGGAGGAGCAGGCAAAGACAAATTGGTCTAGCCATGATGTTGGGATATTTTCGGGTGGGAAATCTTTTTCCATATTTCATTTTCGGGAACCTCGGGTTGCAATGAGACATGAGGGGGCACAGGAATACTGGGGGCTTGTGGAACTTGGAAGGGAGGCCTTTCAGGCCTAGTTTGGACCACTTCTTGCCCAATCCAATTGAAAAATATTGCCTGAAACAACTAGCCTAACTCTTGTGAGTCAGCATCAAAATGATTGGAGAACATTGGCCTTATTGGGCCTCTATTACTATTACCTCTCCCTCTATTGCCTCTACCATGGCTACCTCGGCTGAAAAAACTCATTCCTTCATGCACGATTGATTAGAAAATAGTCTTTTAAATAACCATACATGACAACTCTTTTAAAATATGAAATATATTTTGACTCAACAACGAATCCTCATGCAATCCAATCCATACAAATTGTTAAACTATTTGTCAATGAGAAGGGGGTGAACAAAGGGTTATAGGATATGTGAGGGGATTGTATTGAGCGAAACATGATATAATGAGGGGGAAAAAGAACATGGTTACAGCTCAAAGACAACAACAACCAATTGTAATGCAAACCAAATAAAACATTCATTGTAATCCAACCAAGACAATGTAACTTCCAACTGCTTCAATACATAATTGTCCTTCATTGTAATCAATTTTAGAACAAGGAGTGAAAAATGAATGTGGGAAGGCGATGGGGTTGTAATTAGAGAAAAGAAAAATAATGGTAGGGAAAGAGAGTGATTATTGTTCATAAAATTAATTAAGTGATCCATAAACCATTCTGTAAAAGGAAACACCTCAACCAAATGACCAATGAGACCCAAAACAATTACTATGCAAAGTTCAAACAATTATGTGTGTTATCACTAAAATTTCATCCACAAATGGTTACAAGAATCCAACATCTTCAAACAACTGTTAGTTCACCCATGGACCCAAAATGACCAAAACATCATTTCCAAAAGGTCTAAAACTATACAACCAGTTATAAAATCATCATGCACTAAGGATATATAGGAAGCGTGCGCACGTGCGCCAGTCGAAAACGACCGAAAAGCGCACATGCGCCTGATGCATGAAGGTGGACGCAAAAAGCCGCGCACACCTCAGAATGACGCATTTATGATATTGGTCGGCCTACCACCCACTTCCGGTTCATCTTCCAAGTTGATCTGACATCCAAATCTCGGTTGAATCCGGCTGGGTGGTTGGTCAAAGACCTAAAGGTGCCCTAAATAGCCCCTTGTTCACACTAAAATCTGGTTAAATAATACCTCAAAGCTATGCTATAAAAAGAGGCCATGGGTGCACTACATGAAAGAAAGGAATTCATTTGTATTGTTATGTTGTTGATATTCTCTTGGATGATCATCTTTCCTCATCAAGAGCATGCTAGCACCATTTCACTTAGCCATTCATATCACCTCTAGATTTAATGTGCTTTGGATTCTCTTCACCATTTCATTCTAGTTCCTCATTTGTAAGAATAGCTCAATATTTGGGGGTCCAAGAGCCCTCCCTTGGAGGAAGAGGGGACCCAAAGTCTCCATTTCTCTTTGGTGTTTTCTTTCCACTAATACAATCCTTTCCATTGGTGGCATGAGTCTTGTTTGTTTCTTGTTCTTATGTCCTTATGCTCTATAGTTTAATTTTTTTTATCATTCTTAGTTTAATTCTTTGCTTATATTTTATGTTTTACACTTCTAACTCTTTCCTCTATTGCTGTCTTGCCTAGCTTACCCAACTAGGCTTGTAAGCACCTCTATTTTGCTCATTTAGGTGACAAAAGAGGCACAATAGATTGGCGACTCCACTGGGGATAGGTATCAATTTCCTACCCCATTTGGGTCATTTTATCTCTTCTTTCTGTTTATTTAACCTACATGTACCATAACCGGCCCAAGTCGACCTACAGGAAACCGAATTCAAAGCTGAGTCGAAGGAATTTCATCCGAAATTTTCTTCACGGTCGTGTGACAGGTGTGCGCAGGTTTATTGGCCCACATTCATGCATCGTGCGCACGTGCGCCAAAACCATTGTATTACTCAACACCTTCTACGCACCTGCGCCCATAAGTCTCTTTTAGTTTGTGCATTGGTGCTCAAAGAACCTCTGTCTATTCTGAGACCCGCACACCTATGCAGAAAAATACACATTGTGATCTTTTTGTGATCTGTGGAGGTCCCATAACCTTCTTAAAATTCATTCCATGCATATTGTAATATGTGTTATCACTGAAATTTCGTCCACACAGGGCGACAAGAACTCCGCATCATCAACACAACAATGAAGTCATTCATGGCACAGAATGAAGTTTACAGCATTCCAGAAGGGTCAAAAACTATACAAAAATTGAAAGACAC
>ML814856.1:39722-61466 GCA_009831015.1 Picea engelmannii | reverse complement strand
CAAAAGTCATGTGGGCCCCGTTTGGGTAAGTTGGTGCATCAACTTCTCGGGGTCGTAACTTTTGCATACGATCTCCGTTTTAGGCGTGTGATAGCTCGTTGGAAAGGTATCGTCGAGGAGATTCATTTTGGGGCCTCAATATTGCCTTCGGATATCATTGAGAACCTCTATCTCGAAAAAACTTCATTTAGGCCCTCAAAATGGCCCCAGAAGTGAAAACCTGCTAAAAATAGTAAATTGCCAAAATGGCCAGAAAAACTGTTTTGAGCCATTTGGAAAAGGTGGGTGGCCTCCGATATCCACCTGGATCACCTACATTCACGAAAGTTTCACTGCGATGAAGATATCCTCGAGGAGTTAACTACCCCTGATTTCCCATGGGATGCGCTCCACCACAGAGCGCTCTTTCTTTCATAGGAAGCCTTCACACCTCCTAACCAACACCCCATATACGTAGTCAAACCAAATATTTTCTCCCATCAAGGCATATAGATTGGTTCAATAACCCTATCCCTACCCCCGATGCTTTCGAGGAAGGCAATATGGCCAATATTTCCCCAACCATCAAAATAGATATTTCCATGAAGTTTGGAATTATAGAAGAAATTACCATTGGCGTGGCATGCTCTCCTAAGGAAATCACTGTCTACAAAGCCCTCTTCCAGGAATACCAGGACATTTTTGCCTGGTCATACACAGAGATGCCTGGCCTTTATCCCTCTATTGTCGAACATCGTATAGACACCTGGTCTGATATCACACTTATCTGCCAAAAATAGCGACCGCTACACCCATCCAAGGAAGCGACCATCAAAGCTGAGATTGACAAATTATGTGCTACAGGGTTCATCTACCCCATTGCCTATACTTCATGGGTCTCCAACCCTGTCCCTGTTAACAAAAAACAGGGCACTATCCGTGTCTGTACAAACTTTCACGACCTCAATCATGCATGTCCCAAAGACAACTTTCCAATGCCCTTCATCAACCAAATTATCGATGATTGCGCAGGTCA
Organism: Picea engelmannii; assembly: GCA_009831015.1. Lineage (NCBI taxonomy): Eukaryota > Viridiplantae > Streptophyta > Pinopsida > Pinales > Pinaceae > Picea > Picea engelmannii. The sequence goes on along the minus strand of ML814856.1, from coordinate 60,451 downwards.
CCAGGCTGTGTCCTTCATGGACAGTTTCTCTGGCTACAACTAAATCCAAATTCACCTAGCCGATCAGTATAAAACTGCATTCACTACCCCTTGGGGCACCTTTGCGTATCGTGTCATGTCATTTGGCCTCAAGAATGTCGGTGCCACTTTCCAATGGGCCATGACATACATCTTTCATGATCTGGCTCATATCATCCTCGCATACTTGGATGACCTCACAACTCGATCCAAGAAATGCACTCAGCATCTCGATGATTTACGAATCATCTTCCAAAGGTGTCGTCAGTACAACATCCACTTGAACCCCCTCAAATGTGTATTCTACGTCACTGATGGTCACCTCCTTAGGTTCCCAATTTCTCAATGTGGCATTACTGTGGACCCCCTCAAAGTCTAAGCATCACAGAAATTACACCCCCTCAGAATTTATGCCAACTACAGAGCCTACAAGGAAAAGCTAACTTTTTACGATGCTTTGTCCCAAATTACGCTACCCATGCACATGGCTTCCTTCGCTTACTTCATCACGACATCCCATTCCAATGGGATAAACATTCCCAAAACACTTTTGATGATCTTAAAGTGGCCCTCTCCAACACCCCGTTGATTAGTCCACCTGACTATAACCATGACTATCTCTTCTACATATCATCCTCAGTCGTTTCAGTAGTAGGAGTGCTCGTCCAAATAGGGGATGACGACCGTGAGCATGTGATTTAATACATTAGTAAAAACCTTTCAGGGACACCCTTGAAATACAATCACGAAGAAAATATAGCCCTTGCAGTTGTCCTCACATTCCAGAAGCTGCGCCATTACATTTTTCTTCGAACTACCAAAGTCATAGTAGATTCCAACCCCATGCAATACTTTCTCAGTCGTCGACAAATTAATGGTAAATTTTCTCGATGGATCATCATCCTTCAGGAGTACGATCTCAAATTTTCAACACCTAAGAACAATAAATCTCTCATCCTTGCCGAACTCATCACAACATTTCACTCCGATACTACCAGTTCACCCATCAATACCAACTTGCCCGATGAACATCTCTTTTACATCCCCTCGGATGACCCTTTGTACGATGATCTTCTCATCTACCTCCGAACACAAAAATTCAAAAACCACCTCTCCAGAGACAATCATCGACATATTTTTCACCAATCCCCACGCTACCTACTCATCGATGATGTCTTATATCGGTAAGGCGTTGAAACTATACTCCATCGCTACTTAACCATCGACGAGGTCGATCGAGTCTTGAACGACTGCCACAACGGTGCTTTCGAGGGCCACCTCTCAGGGATGTCCACCGCTCAGAAAATCATTTGCGCCAGTTACTTTTGGCCTACATTTTTTCATGATTGTATCCACGCAGTGAAATAATGTGACAAATGTCAGCTTTATGCCAACAAATCATGAGCACCACCTGCTCTTCTACACCCAGTCATCACCACTGGTCCCTTCTGCAAATGGGGCATAGACTTCATGAATTGAAACCCTCCATCCAACAATGGACACAAATACATCGTCATTGCATTCGATTACTTCACCAAGTGGGTTGAAGCCATGCCTACCATCAACAACACCGCCGACACTGCGGCACGTTTTTTCTTTAATCACGTCATTTCCCACTTTGGAGTACCACTACAACTAGTCTCTGATCACAGGAAACATTTCGAGAATGAGATTTTCTTTGAACTCTCATCCAGGTTAGGCTTCTCCCATGAGTTTTCCTCCCCATACTACCCTCAATCAAATGGGCAGGTTGAAGTAGTCAATAAAGTCCTCAAAACCATGTTGCAGCACATGGTTAACAAACATAAGACCAATTGGCATCATATGTTATTTTTTGCGCTATGGGATTATCGCACAGCAGTAAAAATAGCCACTGGTATCACACCATTTCATCTAGTCCACAAAATCAAGGCTACTCTTCCTATCGAGTGAGAAATTCCCACCTTATGCACCGCTATTGAGATATTACCTGACACTGCTCCAATGGAGCAGCGTTTGTTGAACTTATAATCAGTGGATGAAGATCGTCGATCTTCATTATAGAACAATGAGGCAGCCAAAAAATGGTCAAAGGCCACTTTTGATCGCCATGTCAGCCTTCTCTCATTCAACGAAGGTGACCTTGTCCTCACTTACGATATCACTCATGATACCCTCGACTATGGAAAATTCGAGTCACTATGGCATGGACCTTATATCATCCAACATTTTCTTACTAAAGGTTCGTACATTCTGGCCTCCCCCAAAGGCCACCCTCTCAAAGAACCCGTCAATGGGTTGTACTTAAAAAATTTTTACACCTGAGCGTAGCCATTCTACCCTAGGCTTTTTATTTTTTGTACGTTTTTGTAGAGTTTTTTTTTTAATCTTCTTTCATCCATACCTCACGTCTAATCTATCACTCATGTTATTAATAGATGCCACCCCCATTGGCCTACCACATCGGTTACATCGACGGAGCTAGCCGTTGGACACAGAATCTCGCTTCGACTGCTTGGGCCCTCTATTCACCCTCACATGAACTGCTCCACTCGAGAGACATATGTTTAGGCTCAACCACCAACAATCAAGCAAAATACATCGTCGTCATTGGTCTCCTCGTTGAGGCCAGCCATCACCATAATTGTCACCTTAGCATTCTATTAGATTCCTAACTGGTTGTCCTCCAGTTCAATAATGTGTACCACGTTCGCGATCCTTGCCTCTTCCACGAATACCTACAAGTTAGACTTTTATCTCGACATTTTGATTCCATCACATTTACACATATTCCAAGACAATTTAATAAAAAAGAAGATAACATGGCTAACCTAGTGTTAGATTGGCATTTATCACGTCAAGCTACCAGTATGCATACATCAAACATCAATAATCTGTCACAACATATAAATTAGACCTCATCAACAAAAACACAAAACACATGTAAACATTACCAAGATCCGAAAATGTATATCCATATATATATATATATATCGGTCAAAAGTGCCATCCAAAAATTTACAAAAAATATATCATACATATACAACATTCGTAGGTCGATGAACCACCTCGCCCCTATAGATACAAAACTGGTGCCACTACACCAAATAGGCTCGCAGGCCTATATAAATACCACAAAACATATAAATACATACAGAGACACTCATGGTGCCTCTAGAGCATCACCACCTGGTCCCCTCTCAGCAAGTAGTGCCCCACCCACTATCGGTCCCTCCGGACCTGGAGGTAGTCACCTACGCACTGGGGGGCCCACACCTACAAAAACCCATGTACGACCCTCCATACAAGCCCTGCCCAAAAAAATAAACCCTAATTCTATGCAAGATGATACGGCAACTAACCTGAAGCTTGTTGGTCCTGAATCGACTGCCTCGATCTCCTGGAATCTCCAAAACTCCTCTAAACTTGCTCGTCCACTCAATAACACAGCAGGTACAATTAAGGTTCCATTGTGGGCCCCTATAGCTATATATAGTCCATTTTGCCAAACTTCCAGACTCAATTCAGGGAGCTCCAGGCGTCCATTTTTCGATCTGTTTTTAGCCACGGGATCAGTACCCATTCATCTACACCATGACAGTCCCTGGGCCACTTTTCATCCTTAGCCCCCGGGGGACATTTTCCTCATATTATGGTCCAATATGCATGCTTACATTATTGAATAACTATTATGTGATATTTCTCTTTAGATATTTTTCACGTCGGGTATTTTTTTTTCATGTGTGTAGGTACTTGATCATCATATCTCAGCAATCTTCATTCAGGTATATCCTCAACATTGGCATGTAGTCATTCCCTCTGAATATCAAGATGCATCTTCCATTCACACCCTTTGATTTTTACCTCTAGGATCCCTATATCTGGCTCTGCAGTACCGTCACCTCCACTACATTTCGGTACTGTCACCCGGTAGCACTCTCACCCACATGAGTTGTCCCATTCATTGCCCCCCCCAGACACTTTGACACTCATGTTGTTCTCACCATTTAGGGATGGGAGTCTCGATAGTCTTACATCATGTTGTGAATCAGTCACATACTCCTTCTCCTCATTTTGCTAGCCTACCCAATGGACTCCCAGGGTACTTCCTCATGGTTTTATTTTGATTGCACTCCTGTAGCATCATTAACCATCCATTTCATCCACCATCAGTTTTCCCATTTGTATATTTCCCTCCATACATTTCCCTAATACAGAAACCCTCCTATGGGGCCCCAACCCTCCACTTGTTTTCCAAACAATTTGCGCCATCATCAGGCCAAGCCATCTTACATTGGGGCACCCATTTCTGTACCTGCATTATTATCCCACCTTATTTTTTAATTCTTTTTGTAATTGTACAAAGCCGTTGTTTTCAACATTTTACATAGCTTTTTGTCGTCACCTTTGGCGACCTTCTTCCTTTTTTGGAAAATGCAACCCATATCACCCTTGGTTGGGGCATTCCTTATCACCTACTCATGTTGACATCGTCCATAAACCCTGAGTATCCCACAAGCCACCTACCTCTGCTCTCTAAGTTTGTTCACTTTATCCTGCCTCTAGCACAAATTATCCCATGTCTGGTTGTCCCCCTGACACTCGACCTAGTTGTACGGTTGCTGCCACTTATACTTCACATATATCCCCAACCAAGGACATTCTTGAGTCTCACCGCATCTTGACTTCATCCATGTACCTCATCAGTTCCTAATCTCATCCAATGGATTTCATGAATCCCTTTGCTTCTTGGAGTCGCGTCTCCCTTTTTTTCGACATCAACACAGTTTCCAGAAGGGCGACAATATCTTGACTTTCATTACCTCTACAATGAGGAGTCTCGGATGGCACAGGGAGAACCATCATTTCTCTCTGTTGTCATTGACCCTCATAACATTTGACTTCAACACTTTCTCATGTTGCGGTGAGTCTTACTTCACGACTATTGCAGTTGTTTTTATATTTATCGAAGACCTTTGAAATTTGTTGGCCTATCAATGCCCGCAAAATCCTTGATACTTCCTACATGTGTCATTGCCTATTTTGCAGAGTATTGTTCCCCATCAGAATTGTCCTCTGCTCTTATCAACATTCCCCCGAGGGCCCTCTAGTCATATTCACCAACACACCACTTCTGTTACTGTCTTACAAATTTTTTGAGTTACATGACACGAGCATGGGGCATGCCCGCCTCATTTGTACACAATTTATTTTTCACACCTTACGAAAGGTTGGGTACTAAGGGTTCCCCTCACCCTTCAACGGGTCATGCTTGATACTCTCATTATCTCTCTTTCTTACAATGGTACTCTCAGTAGAAGAAACATTGATGAATTTTGACTATACGTATGCTCCTAACCTCATCCATCAGGGGGCATCTGTTATCACTGAAATTTTGTCTGCAAATGGTTACATGAATCCAACATCTTCAAACAGCTATTAGTTCACCCATGGACCAAAAATGACCAAAACATCATTTCCAAAAGGTCTAAAACTATACAACCAGTTATAAATCAGCATGCGCTAAGGATATACAGGAAGCGCATGCACGTGCGCTAGTCAAAAATGCCCGAAAAGCGCACATGCGCCCGATGCACGACTGTGGACACAAAAAGCCATGCACACCTCAGAACAACACATTTATGATATTGGTCGGCCTCCCACCCACTTCTTGTTCATCTTCCAAGTCGATTTGACATCCAAATCTTGGCTGAATCCAACTGGGTGGCTGGTCAAAGACCTAAAGGTACCCTAAATAGCCCCTTGTTCACACTAAAAGCTGGTTAAATAATACCTCAAATTTATGCTATAAAAGTAGGCCATGGGTGCACTACATGAAAGAGAGGAATTCATTTGTATTGTTATGCTGCTGATATTCTCTTGGAGGATCCTCTTTCCTCATCAAGAGCATGCTAGCACCATTGCACTTAGCCATTCATATCACCTTTAGATTGAATGTGCTTTGGATTCTCTTCACCGTCTCATTCTAGTTCCTCATTTGTAAGAAGAGCTCAATATTTGGGGGTCCAAGAGCCCTCCCTTGGAGGAAGAGGGGACCCAATGTCTCCCTTTCTCTTTGGTGTTTTCTTTCCACTAATACAATCATTTCCATTGGTGGCATGAGTCTTGTTTGTTTCTTGTTCTTATGTCCTTATGCTCTATAGTTTAATTGTTTTTATCATTCTTAGTTTAATTCTTTGCTTATCTTTTATGTTTTACACTTCTAACTCTTTCCTCTACTACTGTCTTGCTTAGTTGACCCAACTGGGCTTGTAAGCACCTCTATTTTTCTCATTTAGATGACAAAAGAGACGCAACAATGTGCATCAACTTGCTCACTGTAATCAAATATTTAAGACAGTGCCATCAAACGAGACAGTTTGCGTTCCACAACCACCTGTAGAGGAGCTCTACTTTTATCATCTATCCATTTAACATTTAATCAATTTCCAAACAAATACACAGTCAAATACTTCCACTCTATTGATCAAATACTGCCAACTATTTCAATCATCAAATGCGGACATAAAAATCGTGCTCGATTATGTCTTTCAACTCATTTAATAATTAAATTGCAATGAGGTTATACTGTCACAACGCACGTGTCTATCATTGTTAAAATGCATGATATTCACTTAAAATTCATAGTGGACAGTCGACACAATGATCCATATTTATCTTGCAAAGATCTTCGCTTGCTATTTAAACACACAGATAAAAATCACTACTTTAATTCACGCTATGCTGTGAAATATACAACCATTCGACAAAACACAATTGCATTTATGTGACTGTACAGGTCCAATTTTTCTTTGACTCTAAACTTTCAAAATGTTGGGCTATCCATCTAACACAACGCGGCAGCAACAACATGCCCAACCTCATAATACAAATAATCGAAATGCAACAAAGGCATGTTTAAAAACTCTCTGACTATCTGTGAGTGTCGAACTCCAAAAATATCCATAGCATACACAGTGGGCAGCCATATCATAAACACCATGATGCAACATTCCCAGTCACAGTATCATTAACTCAACCTATCGTGCCGATTTATCAATCCACTACAAAGAGGCAGCAATAGAATTGCTCCAATTAATCAAACTGCAACCAAACCATAATGTGTAAAAACTTGTGCCCATTCTTGACAATGCAATCAAATAACCGTACATACATAGTGGATGGAAATGCCATAAGCACCCCGATTTCAATAATCATTTGTCCATTAAAAACACACAATTACTATAATCATTTATTCATCCTTATAGGAACACCACTCATACCAATGCATCAAGCACGAAGCATCATTGTGCATTGATCAATTAAGAATAGTGTTGGTTTATCAATTTAATAAAAACAAGGACAAAAACTATGTATTTGATTTAACAACTCATTCCAATTAACCATGCTGAGCTTATCCACCCAATAATAACAATTGTAGTGACTAGATGCCAAAACCAACACCACTTTTGTATAATCAACTTTGGTCGAGCCGGTAATCAACTCTGTCAACAATACATACCAATCTATAACAACCAATAGAAAACCCGACATGCCACAACAGTCTTCTCTATCAACCCTCAGACTCGAGGAGTTCAGGGTTTTCCCTGTGGCCAACACAGGGAGACTAAAGTCAACTCTTCTCAATGGTGAAAACCTCCGAGACCAATGGTGCATACACAGAGAAAACCAAAATTTATTTCATGGACATGGTGACAAATCCCGCGATAGGAGAGGCTATGAACAGAGGAGAAAATATCTAATTTGGACTAGTAATGATATTTAACACACACATGTTATAACCCTCCTGGTTCTCTAGTCAACCAACTACACCATTGAGGTGCAAACAGGGCTGAGAAGAAGCAGTATAACCCACTGCGCGACCATTAATAGTGGAAACAACCCAATGCCCAAGTGAAAAACATGCAGTGACACACAACTCTTCCAACCATTAAACCCGATAAAAGAAAAAGACTGGGCATGGTGATACGAATGCGTGAAGACAACCAACCACTCAAGACCAAGAAAAACCCTCCAACTAAACCAACACGGATGACAGAGAGCCTTTATGGCTTCTAACACCCGGGATGACCAATAACATTGTGACTTCAACATTATTGACTTCAACATTATTGCAGAGAAACCATCAATGCTTCATTCCAAAATCACAATTTTACACATTTTCAATACTTAAGGAAAACACAACCCATACATTCAAGCCAATATCCATTTCATAAACAGAGCAGACTCATGAATGGCCAAAAAAATACGTACCTATAATGCAAGCACCTTAAACGCGAGTTGGTCGAGTGGTTCCTCCCTGCTTGAAAATCAGAGCATAACCACAACAGCAAAGTTGAACAATAACCTGACTAGGGTGGCAGACCCTCAGTCAATTAATTCATTAGTACATGCCAGCAAACTTCCATTAACCCAATTAATTAAACCATGTATTGAAACCATCAACCATTAAAACCAATAGTGTGACCCATATCAACTTATTCCATAATATAATCCCAATGCATATCAACTATATAACTCAATAAATCGCATGGATTTTAACTTAGTACCTAGGATAACAAAAATCCATTAAAAATCGATGCATGTAGTGTAGTATATAGCATGGTTTAGTTCCTTCCCTTTGCTCTTAGATTGCCTTTTCCTTTTTCCAATTGCTTGTATATGTTATTGCTAACATATTTATTTTGTAGGTCTCCTAGTAATATATCCCAATAATAGATAGCAGTGATAACAAGGATAACATAGGCCATTGTAAAATAAAACTTGAGCCTGGAGTAGCAGAAAAACACAGAACATGCCTTATCCATCACCAATAAACCAAGATTATATCACCATGTAAGCAGTTTCGAACAGTAGCACAACATCAAAAAAAGAACCAGACCTGATCTCCAATCTACAAGGGGGTCCCACCTACTAGTATTATTTATCTTTATAATAATAGGCTTTAGCAACACTTTGCGGGAAAAAATCCATTGTGATTTTAATCTTCAACAACCACCACAAGCCCCACTATGGAAATCGTTTAGAACTGACTCGGTTTCTTCGTGAGTTAAACAACAATGTAGGATGTTGTCCACTCCTCGACGATACAGAGTGTCGTCGATGATAAGGTATTTCTTAGCTTGGTATCATATACGTCGTCGATCATCTCACGAGAGATGCTGAGGGAACTTCAATGTTTGAAGATAGAGAACAATATCTCCATACCAGGGTTCAGACGAAGAGACAAGGAAAATGTGTTCATCCACAAATGAATCAACATGAATAGAATCCTCATCTAATCGAGGGAAGTCAGATATTAACTCTGCAAAAACTAGTGATTTTTTGGACTTCACAGAAGAGAAATCGAGATCGAACTGTTGTAGAATGAAAATCCATTTATTGTACTTTCCCCCTATGATACACCTCGTAAGGATGTATTGAAATGGATTGACATTGGAAACCACAATAATTTTTCAAAGAAATATATAATTTCATAATCATTGGATTGCGTGAACGACAACCAAAGCTATCTTTTCAACATGAGAATATTTGAGTTCAGGGCCGACTAAGTTTCAACTAAGATAGTAAATGACGTGTTCATGGAGCTCATCATCCTCCTAAACCAACACCATACCAATCATCTCTTCGGACGTGGTGACATAAATAAATTAATCTCTACCGTAGTCTGGAGATTTCAATAGAGGCATCGATACCAAGGCTTTCTTCAAAGCATCGAAGGATTCCTAGGCTCGCTCATCCAAGATAAAAAGATTTTCCTTCTTCAAGAGATGCATGAAACCCTTAGTAATATTGGCATAGTTCACTATAAACCATCGTAAAAATTTAGCTTTCCCCTGTAAACCTTGAAGTTGGCGAATTGTGTGTAGGGGAGGCAATCGAAGTATTGCCTCAACCTTTAATGGATCTACCATGATCCCAGTCTCAGAGACTAAACATTTGAGAAGACGACCCGACCTAACGCAAAATATGCATTTGTGAGGGTTCAATTGGATGCGATAATGGTGACATCTTTCAAAGACTAGCCGAAGGTGATTGGATTAATTCCCTCTCTTATGAGAGTGAGCAGCAAGATCATCAAGATAGACTTCGACTATATGATTGAGATCTTGAAATGTGAAGTTCATAGCTCGTTGGAAGGTTGCTATAGCATTTTTAAGGCCAAAAGGAATCTTTCGGTATGAGAAAGTACCCCAAGGGAAAATAAAAGTCATTTTATGTTGGTCCTCGGGTTTAATCTGAATTTGGTTATACCCTGAAAATAAGTCCATGAAAGAAAAAACTTTGCTTCCCGCACACTCGTCGAGAATCTGATCGATGAAGGGTGTCGGGAAGTTGTCTCTAGGACAATCTTTTTTAAGGTCATGAAAATCTATGTATACGTAGATGGTTCCTTGCTTTTTATTCACAGGAACGAGATTGTATACCCATTCAATCAAGGGAACCTGGTAGATAAAGGCAACATTAAAAAGTTGTTCTACCTCTGCCTTAATAGCAAGGGCCTTCCTGGGATTGACAACTCTAAGATGTTGTCAAACAGGCTTAGCATACAAGTAATTTTTAATCTCATGTTAGACAATTTGAGGGTGAATTCCTGGCATCTGTTCATATGACCAAGCGAATACATCTCATAATTCCTTGAAGAGTTCAATGTAGATCAGAATTTCTTCTGGCGAACAATCTACACCGATGTATACATTTTCAATATTTCTGGGGATACGAGAGATATCGATCGTTATGGTAGGGGATATACTCACCATGTTTCCTTCTGCATAAATGTCATGCATATCAAGTGGAACTACGATGTGATCGACTATCTCGCTCAAAGTAGATCTAAAATCATCTTGTTCACTTCTAGCAAGCTCTGGGCTAAAATAAGAGCGATGATGCATATCATCCCAAGGTTTGTCAGAACCATTCATGGCCTCAATGATAGCGTCATATGAAGGAAAAGTATCATCAAGGTAGTCATGTGAACAATATGATGAAGTGGCCCACACGGGCTCTAGAACAGGATCATCCCCGTCCGTCTTTGAGGTAAAAGGATCTGGATCAGTGGAAGAGTCAAGAGAAACTTGATACGCAATCTATGTTTTTGATAGTGTCATGGCCATTTCAAAATGTAACTGACCTTCACAAGACATCGTCGAGGAAGGTAGGTTCCAAGGATTGTTAAAATAGGAAGTTTGGAAAGGAACGAACCTCTCTGAAGAAACGGGCCTACTAGACATGGCATAAATATGGTGAATCGGTGCCATGAAGTCAAAGGTACCGATAAGGGATGAATACATTCTGACACCAATATTCTCAGTTGTCGGCTGAGAATTTTCGATCATAGGGGATCGACTGTCCAACAGATGCACTGAGGCTAGTGTACGCAAAGTAAAACAAAGAGTACGAAAAATGGAAGATACAATTTCATTCATAGCATAAGTCCAGTTGTGTCCTAGTAACAAGTTATAATCAAGGGGTGTATCAACCACCTCGACATCCACCTCTACCATATTTCCACCTAACTGGACTGGAAAGGCAGGAATAATAATGTGAGGGCAGAAGGAATGACTGTCAAAAGTAGTCAACATGGTCGGAGACTGAGAAAGGGTCGAAGAGCCGAGGGATTTCCAACATACTAGGGACATCACACATGTTGCAACACCTTCATCAACAACAATACGCTTGATGGTATACTACGAGTAACCCATGTGCATTTGGAATGCCACATAGTAAGGAAAGCGAGGCTTCAAATCTGTGACGTCAAACTTGATAACTTTTGAGACACAAGGATATAGAGCTCCTAACGCAGATAGCAAGGAATTCCTCTATGAAGGACACGTCTGGAGTACCTCCAGAGCCATCATTGCACAAGGGGTTTGACCGAGGTCCTCAACAATAGAGTAATTCTAGGTGGCTCTAGCATTAGGATTATGGGTAGAGCACTTGAGCACCCATTTCAAAATACGAGGTGGGGGCTCTGGTTTTTCAATCTGTAAGGGAGTCTCCGTAGGAGGGGGACACTCTAGACCAGGTACAGTATGTGGAGAACTATAATCGTGAGACCAAGTGGCTACATTAACCTCAGATTTAACCATATTGATGCATAAATGGTCACTATCTTACGTTGGTGGGTTTTGACTCACACTCGCCACATTTCTGACATTCGAGGAGCTCGAGGCCATGTGCTTGTTATGAGGAAAAGGATTAGTCATCACGGTGGGTGGTAGAGACAAAATCCTCACAACTTCCGCAAGTTTGGGGCATAAATGGGTAAGGTGATCGTTTGTACAAAGATTACAAGGAAACTTCACCTTCCATATTTCTTTATTTCTCTCGCCAACATTATTATTCGACTTCTCATTATTACCACTGTCCTTGGTTTTATTATTATTATTCCCACCCTTACAATTATTATTACATCCTTTCTTTTTATTCCCTCCTGGTTGTTGGTTACCATTCGGGTTGGTCGACGATTGCACAGAGTGTACATCAGTCGACTGAGTGGGATTGGAGGACACATATGAATTTGGTTGTCCTACAGACTGGTTTAGAGACAACTCTTTCAAATGGCTTGTCACCGGGTTTGTGGATTACACATTGGCGGAGCCTACAATGCCATCGGCATGAGGCCCGAGATTTTGTATAGGGTCATATTTTGACCTCGGTGCATCTGGAAGAATATCGTATAACATCCCAAACTGAGTAGATATAAGATCTAACTACTGGGCTTTAAAAATCACTTCTTCCTTATATGTAACCCCAAATGTAAAAACATCCTTCGAAATATAAGGCAGGAGAGATTTAAGGAACCACTCTAGCAGGAATTACGGGGATATGTAGCCATTGATCAACCTCTTCTGTCTATGCCACTCCTGGATGTGATCCAAGTTATGAGTGGCCTTGTCCTGATGAAATGTCGACAGAAGTTCTATGCCAACATCGTAATGAACTGACAATTGGAAGTGGTTGAGGAAGACTAAAACTAACTAATTAAAAGTTTTGTATGCCCCCTAGGTAGCTCGATATAACATTTCATGGAAACCCCTGTGAGGGTTCATTGAAACAATCTTAACCAAATAGAATCATCGTTAAGGGAATTCGAAGAGCATCATATGTGAAAAGTGGTAACGTGATCACCAGGATCCTCACCAGTTTTACCCTCAAATTTTGGAATATTTGAAGGAATATTAGTGGGGACGGGGGGGCATGTTAGATCATGATGTATGGGGTCATTCATTAACTTAGACAAGTCTGTTAGATTGAGTGTGGCCAAAAAAGGGAGACGAGGTTGCGACATTTGGTCCCAATCTCCCTGGAAATATTGTTGTTGTGGAATCACAACCCATCCATGGATTTGGTAAGCACCATGGCCCTATCCAGGATTTTAAGACCCTCCTCCAAAATGATTCATGAGGGGATGTTTGGACACCATTCCAGTAAGAATGTTCTGAAGAGGGTTGTAAAAACTTCCCACAGATGGACTAGCTCCTGGTTTGGGGTTTCCCAAGGTATGAAACTGACCTCCCCTGGGTGTGAATCCAAAGGATAAAGGTGGATTCCTCATGCCAAACTTGTTGGTAGGAATCAGTACAGATGAGGTGGGTGTAGAGGATAGAATGTGAGCAGTAGCTTGTCTTCCAGGTTTGTTACTCCATCCAGAAGAAACAAGATTAGACCCAGGGTTAAAGGGAGGAAAGCCTCCAATGATAGGAGTCATTTGCGAGACATGAGTACCACCAAACGAGAATGGAGTATGTGGAGGAGCCGTGCTCCCAAATCCATTGCTAGTATTCGTACTAGCTGCTGGGATAGAGGTTGAAAATTGTGATGTGAAGTTCAACATATCATAGGAAAAAGAACTAGAGTCCATAGGGATGGACTGAACATTATAGCCCGATGAATGAAAAGAGACCCAAAAGGGTTCATGGCTATAGGTTAAGTATTCACTATAGGATGGGAAAAGGTGATGATAGGCACCTCCGACACTACCACCATTGTGGTTGAAGGTATCGAAGGGGTATCATTAACTATAGTAGGTATGGGAGTCGAAGGAATACCAACATCTTGTTGACTCGATTTAGTACTCATCCTTGTATGATCACAAGTCTGATAAGTTGAGGTGTGTGTACCACATTTGATCATTTTACTCCCTTTAGAAGGCAAAGACTCAAAATGTGGTGGTAATTGTAACAAGCAGCGAGACCTGCAGGAAAGCTGGTCTAGCTCCATGATGAATCAAGACTCGATATATAAAACAAATCCTAAGGCCAACTAGTAATCAAAGAGAACACCAAAATAAAATCAAAAGGCCAATATGCAAACAAACATGATAAAGTGGTTGAAAGGGGCCTCCCTCCCTAAAGTAGGTATGCCTCGCCCAAGAGGGAACTGAGAATCCCTGCTAAAGATCGAACGTATCAAAATCAGTTATAAGGGCCCTCATGGGCTTAAAAACCAGTCTTTCATATCCCTCTAGAGAGGTAATCCTCCATAAAGGTTGTGTGTTGTCTGACCCTTATCTGACCCAGGGTACTTGTAGAATAACCCTTGCAAGTAACCTATGTGGTACCTAATTCAAGCAACTAAACAACCACGATATAACTGATGCATAGGTGAAAAATCGAAAGTCAGGTCCACTGTATGGGCAAGGTAACAAATCCCAAAACCTCAAAAGCACCGCCTCTCACAGAGGTAAAGGTATTATCAAGATCCCTAGAAATATATTTGACTCTAAGCAGGTATCGGGGGGATATCCCTTCAACCAACCTCACGTGACCCCATGCTTAATTCCAATGTAAGCAGAGCCTCCTGATATTACCAATTATACAATGGGTTTATCCACTCCCTTAGTTAGACACATATGTTGATTTAATAGCCTTGGAGAATTTTAGTCACAAAATCCTATTCCAAGGCTCTAAATCCTAAGTTACTTTGTGCACCCTAGAAAAACAAAATTGTTATTAATCAATTTTAGATTGCCAGCATTACTTTCAGTGGCCTTGCTTACTCAAAAAGGTGTGGTCGTGAAACTAATGATGTTATGACTTGGCAAGTAAAATAAATGAATATGAATACAATGAAAAGTCCTAACTTCAATTCCCAATAAATGATATGCTTTTCAAAATGCAATTCTCAATTTAGTTATGCAATTCTAAATGAGAAGCAATATTTCTTTACATGTACTAATATCAATGATAAGGACTCAAAAGATCAAATGCCAACAATGTAAAATGCCTAATATTTTTGTATTTTCAATATAAAAGAATGAACATGCAAGGATTGAACAACAACCTGATATAAAAACTCTATTGTGTGTAAACATAGACAAACCAAGTAGGATATCAAGAAGCAAACACCCAGCCCAAGATGCAAAGACAATCAAATGAAAAGGATGATGAGAAAGGCACCGCCCAAAAATTCAACCAAAGAAAGGTTTCCTATCATTCCAAAGACACTTAACAATCATAACAGAGACTCAAGAAGACTCAAAAACCATCAAAACTTACCCAACAATCATCAAAACCAGAAACCAAGCAACAAAGGGTGATGTACATGATTGTTCAGGGGAAAAGCATGTATATACACCTCTTGCAGAAGGACAACACGTGTATGTACGTGACTGTCGAGTAAAAACCTGTGTATATGTGTTAAAACATAGCCAAGCTAAGGTGTAGGCTAAGAAACTTAGACTCATAATGAACAGAGGTTGTCAAGCAGTCAGATGACAAGAAACTCAATATAAACGAGAGAAATCTAAGGAGAAAAGCACTCCAAACCCCGAAAAAGAATATTTTATCCACAGTATGGTCGCCAATTCTGTTACGAGGAAAATCTCAGGGTAAACCACAACATATGGAAATGACTGCAGAAATCAACTATAATCTCAGGTATGCTATATAAAAAAATATGCTAGCAAGACAAGATAAAAGGCCTACCTATTTCTATTAAAATGTAATCAGCAAAAGTGAATGAATTACAAACTTCCGTGTCGACACGGTTCAGAACAGAGAAACTAAGTCCCTTCTAGTTGGGCCTCCACCACTTCAATCCTCCACCAAAGGCAAACTCATATAAGAGATACAATGAGGTTCTCAATCAAGTAGGGAAGAGATTGGGGGTTGAACAATGTGTACAGACTTAAAAGGACAAAGGGATGCAAACTCAATATGAAGTGAATAATTTCTCCAGAGTAACTTCAAGTTGAATTCTTCTCCTCTTTTCCATAGCTCGGATTTGGCCCATTTGTAGCCTTCAAGTGGATTTGAAGGGTCAATTCAGAACATTTATAGTATATGGAAGGTCAAGGATCATGGATCTCATGACGTGACATGGAAACCCGACACCATTTTTTAATTTTGGGCAAAAAACCCGATGTACGCGGGCTGTAGTGGTGCAACCTGTGTATATGCATGTTGTACAATAGGTAGGGCATGTATATGTAGAAAAATAATGTTTTTATCTCTAGAATTTGCAAAAAGGGAGTTCAAGTCTGCATAGGGAAATGGAAAAAGGCCTTCTGTGCAAGTTTGCATAGGGTGAGGAAAATCTTTCTATAACAACTACGTCCACAAAGATTTGGCTTCTTAGGCTCTTTTATTTATATTTGCTGCAAAATATGGTGTTGCACGCACTATATCTCCAATCATACAATCATGAACAAGGTACACCAACCTCTATGAGGTGAACTAGATCACACCAAGCTTCTCAACTTGTGATCTAACCCTAAAGATCTAGTTACTTGACTCTTCTACAACTCAACAACTTACAAAATCATATCAAAACTATAATAGTCGAACTAGAATCATTTTTCTAGTCGATCCCAATAGATTCACTTCGAACCTCTCCAAAAGAACAATGAACAACCATGACCTAGACCTCATGGTCCTTATTTATCCTAATCTACAAGCTTATCAGTCGTTACAATCTCTTTCCAAAACCCTAACCCTAACATCTTTAGGTCTAACTGCATGCACACCTTGCATGCTTTCCTCCTTTGCATGCAGCTTCTCCTCACATGTGTTGCTTTTCCTGCCAACTATTCTTCTCCAAAATTGGCCTTACATTCCAAAAATAGACCTTTTCTCAAAATAGGCCTACCCCCAACATTGACATGTGGCTTGTCCCCAACCACTTATCTAGTGCATGTTCCCTGCATAGCCTCTGTTAGGCTGTGGAACTTTTCCTTCAGTTCCTTTCCTCTTTCTCTTATCTGCGCATCTTTGTTTGTCAGTGCCTCTACTGTCTGCATTGTTACTTCCTTCTGCATAAGTGTTGCGCTCTTTGTCTATGCCTGTACCACATTTTTGTTTTCCTCCTCCAACTACGCGATCATCTATGTTGCTTTCTCTTGAAGGGGTTCCACTTACGCTCATCTTTCCTTCTTCTGCATCTGTGTTGCTTTCAACTATGTCTGTAGCTTCTTCATGTCC
Organism: Picea engelmannii; assembly: GCA_009831015.1. NCBI lineage: Eukaryota > Viridiplantae > Streptophyta > Pinopsida > Pinales > Pinaceae > Picea > Picea engelmannii. Next base: position 43,010 of record ML814856.1, on the reverse strand, counting down.
TGGGTACCCTTCAAGTGCTCTGTGATGCTCATTGTTTTGTGTTTGTGTTTCAACACTTGTATTGTTGTGCTGAGTCTTTCTTCTTCATGGTCCCACTGTTGGACTTGCTCATCCTCTTCCAACGATGTCCAGAGATGTGCGGCTCTATCAAATAATTCATCTTTTGCACTTGCTTGTTTTCCCATCTCAACCATTTGAGATGCAGCTTCCTATTTCCTCTACTCTTGAACCTCAGGAGGAGTCGTGGGATTGAGCATTTCCTTCAATTCCTTGATCTCATGTATGTACTGATAGATGGTTTGTGTAATGAGGTTTATTTTCTCCTCTTCACTTTTCTCTGCTACTTGCACATTGTTTGGGATGCGGTTGTAAATTGTTGTCAATCCATTCTCCAATATGTTTGTGCATTCTTTTTATTCCTCCTTCTTTGTGGTCAATTGGTCGCATGTTATTTGGAGCATCTCTGCGACCCCTCTTCCCACCTCCAAATTTATGGCATTCATGCAGGCCCTAGACTACACTTCTTGCATGACACTAGCATGTAGCCTGTATAAATACTTTGTAGGCATGTGTGTCATGACTATGTCTACTTGTTCCACCTCCTCCAATACTTTTTGTGTCATCTTCTGATTGAGCCTAATCATTTGATGCATTATCATGAATGTCTCCCTTCCCTAGACGACAAACTACATGGTTTATTCACCTTCTTTCTATGCAGGTGGCCTCTGCTTCTTCTCCCATGGCTGCATAGTGGCATGTGATTCTTCTCAGCTCTGTAGTTGTTGAATATTTTCATGAACCTCTAGGAGCTTGGCCATAATTTCTTCCCTTTGCGCCACTGCGATTCTGACCACTTCCTCACTCTTTTTTTGGACCTTATCCACGATGAACTCTCCATCATCCCATGTGAGGGTGATGTATGGTTCCTCTATCTCGTACTTTCTCTTCTTGCTCACATATTTTCCCTGCATGGGCTTACTTACTGTCTGTGAGGGTTGTGCCCCACTTGTTGCACCTTGATCTCTTTCTTGTGCAGCATGTGCAATATCTTTTTTCTTCGTTTGTGGTCAGCTTCCTATTCCTGTTGTAGTTGGTGTCCTCCTTGACCACTTTGGTACTATTCTTCTCCCACTTGGTTTTGTTTTCATTGTAGTTGTTCGAGTGTTGTCAGTCAGACTACCTATTCTTGCAAATGATTCTGCTTCCACCTTGTCCTGAGGCTTCGATGACTGCACTATTCTTGTTCTTATGGCTGGTTTTTCTACTGGATGTTGCCACTATGCAATTCAATATTTGATGATACAATGCACCTCCTATTTAGTAATGCATTACTGCATCTTCAACCACACCTTCTTGGCATCCCACGTGGCTTGGATCCATACATGATGTTAGGATGCCTTGAATTTGGTTATCCCCTCTGTCTCCTGCACTACCTCCATTGGTATGCGCCACACATTCGATGTTTGTTGATGTATGTATTTCAACAACATGTTGAATACTACATTATTGGCCTGTTACGTCTTATTATCCTTGGCCTACTAGAGGGGCTCATATATGGTCACGTAACACTTTCCCATTCCGTCTAAGAATGCAAAAAAATTTGGGCTCCTGCCACCCTGCTAATGTTATTAATATGATTAACCAGGAATAATGGAACTTTATTCCATTATCCTCTGCATCATGACAGTCTATTATGAATTGATTCAGTAGGTATGGTTCCCAGCTAAACATAACTCCCTTAGTGCACTATGCAACTACTGCAATCATGCCTATTGGCGCTTCCTCTCTGTGACATTTACTCAACATCTTGCACAACATAAAATTACTGGTGAAATTTGTCACATTGTCCTTAATGTCTTTGATGATGATGCCTCTGTTGCCCCGGGTGGTGTCGAACTGCGCTTTCACCTATTCTGTTATTTCCTTATCGTGCACTTTGTTATATAGGTACTCTTATGGCAGCACGTCGAATGTTGGTAGTCCTATGATCTTGGAAATCAATGCCACATATATCTGCACTGGTCTATCCATCCATAGGATACCTCCATGGATGCAGGTGACTAACTGTTTGACTCATAGGCTGACATTCTTGCCGCACCCAAAATGTGGTATATCCAATAAGTTCACAATCCCTGAGTTTTAAAGCCCCGTGATCCACTGCGTCGGCTCCAGTACGGGTGTACCTAGGGGTCTGATTTCCTCCATGTTTATGAGATATGTCTCCTCAGCCAACTCTGGGAACTTGGCCGTGTCATGCATGTCGTGGTCTAGTACCTCAACTTAGGTACCTTTCCTATCATGTCATCCATGGTGATGTCTATGTCTGGGAGATACAAGAGTTGAATCTTCATGGCGTCATGTGCCTTCCTTTTTTGTCCCGAAGTAGATGTGCCTGCCTCTGCTACTTCTCTGCCCTCTTCTTCCCCTACGAAATATGGTCGGTTGGTGATTTGCAAGCATCTTGGGGTTAGGGTTTGAAATTATGTTTTCCGCCCTGGAGCTCTGCCCTATTTCGGCTTGGTGCACTGTAGGAATATCTTCCTCGACCTATGTTGGGATAATTCACTATGGGTCTGAGGTGGTCACATCCTCGAGCTCGACCACATCTTCCTACTTCTACATTATTTCTTTGTGCCTTTGGCCCTACCGAGTAATCTGGACAAACTGTCCTGGTGAACCAAACTTCTATGGAGCCATCCTCTCGAAAATTTGTGTACTTGGTTGCTTCGGTGTACAATGCTCACTAAGGAAATCATTCTCTTTTTCATTATATGCTAAAAATTCGCTAAGTGTTTAATAACTGTGTGCTTTCTTCCTTTTATAGACCCGATCATGTTCACTTTTCACTTTTCGTGTTCATTTTCACCGAACTCAACTTTTTACTGTGCGCGACTTTTTTTTCAGTATTTTTGTATTTTCTTCCTTTTCTATTTTTGTATTTCTTTTTCCTTCTTTTTCTCCTTTTTATTTCTTTTTATTATTTTTCTATCCTAGCTTCTCCTACAGTACACTATATACATGTATGTCTCACTGCGTTGTAACTTTTAAGTGTTAGGAGGTCGAGTATCCCTATACAGTTTCATTTGAATCCCATTGATCATTCATTTCATTTCTGCTCCTACCAGACCCTTTAGCTGTACAGATCCCCCATATGTGACAATATTGACTTCATAAGGCCCTAGCCAATACATTCTAAATTTTCCTGGATGTTGAAAAAATTTACTGTGATAGAGAAAGACTAGGTCTCCTTCCTTGAAACTCTTCCTCTTGATATGTTTGTCATGCTAA
>ML814856.1:17704-39622 GCA_009831015.1 Picea engelmannii | reverse complement strand
TCATGCATATCAAGTGGAACTACGATGTGATCGACTATCTCGCTCAAAGTAGATCTAAAATCATCTTGTTCACTTCTAGCAAGCTCTGGGCTAAAATAAGAGCGATGATGCATATCATCCCAAGGTTTGTCAGAACCATTCATGGCCTCAATGATAGCGTCATATGAAGGAAAAGTATCATCAAGGTAGTCATGTGAACAATATGATGAAGTGGCCCACACGGGCTCTAGAACAGGATCATCCCCGTCCGTCTTTGAGGTAAAAGGATCTGGATCAGTGGAAGAGTCAAGAGAAACTTGATACGCAATCTATGTTTTTGATAGTGTCATGGCCATTTCAAAATGTAACTGACCTTCACAAGACATCGTCGAGGAAGGTAGGTTCCAAGGATTGTTAAAATAGGAAGTTTGGAAAGGAACGAACCTCTCTGAAGAAACGGGCCTACTAGACATGGCATAAATATGGTGAATCGGTGCCATGAAGTCAAAGGTACCGATAAGGGATGAATACATTCTGACACCAATATTCTCAGTTGTCGGCTGAGAATTTTCGATCATAGGGGATCGACTGTCCAACAGATGCACTGAGGCTAGTGTACGCAAAGTAAAACAAAGAGTACGAAAAATGGAAGATACAATTTCATTCATAGCATAAGTCCAGTTGTGTCCTAGTAACAAGTTATAATCAAGGGGTGTATCAACCACCTCGACATCCACCTCTACCATATTTCCACCTAACTGGACTGGAAAGGCAGGAATAATAATGTGAGGGCAGAAGGAATGACTGTCAAAAGTAGTCAACATGGTCGGAGACTGAGAAAGGGTCGAAGAGCCGAGGGATTTCCAACATACTAGGGACATCACACATGTTGCAACACCTTCATCAACAACAATACGCTTGATGGTATACTACGAGTAACCCATGTGCATTTGGAATGCCACATAGTAAGGAAAGCGAGGCTTCAAATCTGTGACGTCAAACTTGATAACTTTTGAGACACAAGGATATAGAGCTCCTAACGCAGATAGCAAGGAATTCCTCTATGAAGGACACGTCTGGAGTACCTCCAGAGCCATCATTGCACAAGGGGTTTGACCGAGGTCCTCAACAATAGAGTAATTCTAGGTGGCTCTAGCATTAGGATTATGGGTAGAGCACTTGAGCACCCATTTCAAAATACGAGGTGGGGGCTCTGGTTTTTCAATCTGTAAGGGAGTCTCCGTAGGAGGGGGACACTCTAGACCAGGTACAGTATGTGGAGAACTATAATCGTGAGACCAAGTGGCTACATTAACCTCAGATTTAACCATATTGATGCATAAATGGTCACTATCTTACGTTGGTGGGTTTTGACTCACACTCGCCACATTTCTGACATTCGAGGAGCTCGAGGCCATGTGCTTGTTATGAGGAAAAGGATTAGTCATCACGGTGGGTGGTAGAGACAAAATCCTCACAACTTCCGCAAGTTTGGGGCATAAATGGGTAAGGTGATCGTTTGTACAAAGATTACAAGGAAACTTCACCTTCCATATTTCTTTATTTCTCTCGCCAACATTATTATTCGACTTCTCATTATTACCACTGTCCTTGGTTTTATTATTATTATTCCCACCCTTACAATTATTATTACATCCTTTCTTTTTATTCCCTCCTGGTTGTTGGTTACCATTCGGGTTGGTCGACGATTGCACAGAGTGTACATCAGTCGACTGAGTGGGATTGGAGGACACATATGAATTTGGTTGTCCTACAGACTGGTTTAGAGACAACTCTTTCAAATGGCTTGTCACCGGGTTTGTGGATTACACATTGGCGGAGCCTACAATGCCATCGGCATGAGGCCCGAGATTTTGTATAGGGTCATATTTTGACCTCGGTGCATCTGGAAGAATATCGTATAACATCCCAAACTGAGTAGATATAAGATCTAACTACTGGGCTTTAAAAATCACTTCTTCCTTATATGTAACCCCAAATGTAAAAACATCCTTCGAAATATAAGGCAGGAGAGATTTAAGGAACCACTCTAGCAGGAATTACGGGGATATGTAGCCATTGATCAACCTCTTCTGTCTATGCCACTCCTGGATGTGATCCAAGTTATGAGTGGCCTTGTCCTGATGAAATGTCGACAGAAGTTCTATGCCAACATCGTAATGAACTGACAATTGGAAGTGGTTGAGGAAGACTAAAACTAACTAATTAAAAGTTTTGTATGCCCCCTAGGTAGCTCGATATAACATTTCATGGAAACCCCTGTGAGGGTTCATTGAAACAATCTTAACCAAATAGAATCATCGTTAAGGGAATTCGAAGAGCATCATATGTGAAAAGTGGTAACGTGATCACCAGGATCCTCACCAGTTTTACCCTCAAATTTTGGAATATTTGAAGGAATATTAGTGGGGACGGGGGGGCATGTTAGATCATGATGTATGGGGTCATTCATTAACTTAGACAAGTCTGTTAGATTGAGTGTGGCCAAAAAAGGGAGACGAGGTTGCGACATTTGGTCCCAATCTCCCTGGAAATATTGTTGTTGTGGAATCACAACCCATCCATGGATTTGGTAAGCACCATGGCCCTATCCAGGATTTTAAGACCCTCCTCCAAAATGATTCATGAGGGGATGTTTGGACACCATTCCAGTAAGAATGTTCTGAAGAGGGTTGTAAAAACTTCCCACAGATGGACTAGCTCCTGGTTTGGGGTTTCCCAAGGTATGAAACTGACCTCCCCTGGGTGTGAATCCAAAGGATAAAGGTGGATTCCTCATGCCAAACTTGTTGGTAGGAATCAGTACAGATGAGGTGGGTGTAGAGGATAGAATGTGAGCAGTAGCTTGTCTTCCAGGTTTGTTACTCCATCCAGAAGAAACAAGATTAGACCCAGGGTTAAAGGGAGGAAAGCCTCCAATGATAGGAGTCATTTGCGAGACATGAGTACCACCAAACGAGAATGGAGTATGTGGAGGAGCCGTGCTCCCAAATCCATTGCTAGTATTCGTACTAGCTGCTGGGATAGAGGTTGAAAATTGTGATGTGAAGTTCAACATATCATAGGAAAAAGAACTAGAGTCCATAGGGATGGACTGAACATTATAGCCCGATGAATGAAAAGAGACCCAAAAGGGTTCATGGCTATAGGTTAAGTATTCACTATAGGATGGGAAAAGGTGATGATAGGCACCTCCGACACTACCACCATTGTGGTTGAAGGTATCGAAGGGGTATCATTAACTATAGTAGGTATGGGAGTCGAAGGAATACCAACATCTTGTTGACTCGATTTAGTACTCATCCTTGTATGATCACAAGTCTGATAAGTTGAGGTGTGTGTACCACATTTGATCATTTTACTCCCTTTAGAAGGCAAAGACTCAAAATGTGGTGGTAATTGTAACAAGCAGCGAGACCTGCAGGAAAGCTGGTCTAGCTCCATGATGAATCAAGACTCGATATATAAAACAAATCCTAAGGCCAACTAGTAATCAAAGAGAACACCAAAATAAAATCAAAAGGCCAATATGCAAACAAACATGATAAAGTGGTTGAAAGGGGCCTCCCTCCCTAAAGTAGGTATGCCTCGCCCAAGAGGGAACTGAGAATCCCTGCTAAAGATCGAACGTATCAAAATCAGTTATAAGGGCCCTCATGGGCTTAAAAACCAGTCTTTCATATCCCTCTAGAGAGGTAATCCTCCATAAAGGTTGTGTGTTGTCTGACCCTTATCTGACCCAGGGTACTTGTAGAATAACCCTTGCAAGTAACCTATGTGGTACCTAATTCAAGCAACTAAACAACCACGATATAACTGATGCATAGGTGAAAAATCGAAAGTCAGGTCCACTGTATGGGCAAGGTAACAAATCCCAAAACCTCAAAAGCACCGCCTCTCACAGAGGTAAAGGTATTATCAAGATCCCTAGAAATATATTTGACTCTAAGCAGGTATCGGGGGGATATCCCTTCAACCAACCTCACGTGACCCCATGCTTAATTCCAATGTAAGCAGAGCCTCCTGATATTACCAATTATACAATGGGTTTATCCACTCCCTTAGTTAGACACATATGTTGATTTAATAGCCTTGGAGAATTTTAGTCACAAAATCCTATTCCAAGGCTCTAAATCCTAAGTTACTTTGTGCACCCTAGAAAAACAAAATTGTTATTAATCAATTTTAGATTGCCAGCATTACTTTCAGTGGCCTTGCTTACTCAAAAAGGTGTGGTCGTGAAACTAATGATGTTATGACTTGGCAAGTAAAATAAATGAATATGAATACAATGAAAAGTCCTAACTTCAATTCCCAATAAATGATATGCTTTTCAAAATGCAATTCTCAATTTAGTTATGCAATTCTAAATGAGAAGCAATATTTCTTTACATGTACTAATATCAATGATAAGGACTCAAAAGATCAAATGCCAACAATGTAAAATGCCTAATATTTTTGTATTTTCAATATAAAAGAATGAACATGCAAGGATTGAACAACAACCTGATATAAAAACTCTATTGTGTGTAAACATAGACAAACCAAGTAGGATATCAAGAAGCAAACACCCAGCCCAAGATGCAAAGACAATCAAATGAAAAGGATGATGAGAAAGGCACCGCCCAAAAATTCAACCAAAGAAAGGTTTCCTATCATTCCAAAGACACTTAACAATCATAACAGAGACTCAAGAAGACTCAAAAACCATCAAAACTTACCCAACAATCATCAAAACCAGAAACCAAGCAACAAAGGGTGATGTACATGATTGTTCAGGGGAAAAGCATGTATATACACCTCTTGCAGAAGGACAACACGTGTATGTACGTGACTGTCGAGTAAAAACCTGTGTATATGTGTTAAAACATAGCCAAGCTAAGGTGTAGGCTAAGAAACTTAGACTCATAATGAACAGAGGTTGTCAAGCAGTCAGATGACAAGAAACTCAATATAAACGAGAGAAATCTAAGGAGAAAAGCACTCCAAACCCCGAAAAAGAATATTTTATCCACAGTATGGTCGCCAATTCTGTTACGAGGAAAATCTCAGGGTAAACCACAACATATGGAAATGACTGCAGAAATCAACTATAATCTCAGGTATGCTATATAAAAAAATATGCTAGCAAGACAAGATAAAAGGCCTACCTATTTCTATTAAAATGTAATCAGCAAAAGTGAATGAATTACAAACTTCCGTGTCGACACGGTTCAGAACAGAGAAACTAAGTCCCTTCTAGTTGGGCCTCCACCACTTCAATCCTCCACCAAAGGCAAACTCATATAAGAGATACAATGAGGTTCTCAATCAAGTAGGGAAGAGATTGGGGGTTGAACAATGTGTACAGACTTAAAAGGACAAAGGGATGCAAACTCAATATGAAGTGAATAATTTCTCCAGAGTAACTTCAAGTTGAATTCTTCTCCTCTTTTCCATAGCTCGGATTTGGCCCATTTGTAGCCTTCAAGTGGATTTGAAGGGTCAATTCAGAACATTTATAGTATATGGAAGGTCAAGGATCATGGATCTCATGACGTGACATGGAAACCCGACACCATTTTTTAATTTTGGGCAAAAAACCCGATGTACGCGGGCTGTAGTGGTGCAACCTGTGTATATGCATGTTGTACAATAGGTAGGGCATGTATATGTAGAAAAATAATGTTTTTATCTCTAGAATTTGCAAAAAGGGAGTTCAAGTCTGCATAGGGAAATGGAAAAAGGCCTTCTGTGCAAGTTTGCATAGGGTGAGGAAAATCTTTCTATAACAACTACGTCCACAAAGATTTGGCTTCTTAGGCTCTTTTATTTATATTTGCTGCAAAATATGGTGTTGCACGCACTATATCTCCAATCATACAATCATGAACAAGGTACACCAACCTCTATGAGGTGAACTAGATCACACCAAGCTTCTCAACTTGTGATCTAACCCTAAAGATCTAGTTACTTGACTCTTCTACAACTCAACAACTTACAAAATCATATCAAAACTATAATAGTCGAACTAGAATCATTTTTCTAGTCGATCCCAATAGATTCACTTCGAACCTCTCCAAAAGAACAATGAACAACCATGACCTAGACCTCATGGTCCTTATTTATCCTAATCTACAAGCTTATCAGTCGTTACAATCTCTTTCCAAAACCCTAACCCTAACATCTTTAGGTCTAACTGCATGCACACCTTGCATGCTTTCCTCCTTTGCATGCAGCTTCTCCTCACATGTGTTGCTTTTCCTGCCAACTATTCTTCTCCAAAATTGGCCTTACATTCCAAAAATAGACCTTTTCTCAAAATAGGCCTACCCCCAACATTGACATGTGGCTTGTCCCCAACCACTTATCTAGTGCATGTTCCCTGCATAGCCTCTGTTAGGCTGTGGAACTTTTCCTTCAGTTCCTTTCCTCTTTCTCTTATCTGCGCATCTTTGTTTGTCAGTGCCTCTACTGTCTGCATTGTTACTTCCTTCTGCATAAGTGTTGCGCTCTTTGTCTATGCCTGTACCACATTTTTGTTTTCCTCCTCCAACTACGCGATCATCTATGTTGCTTTCTCTTGAAGGGGTTCCACTTACGCTCATCTTTCCTTCTTCTGCATCTGTGTTGCTTTCAACTATGTCTGTAGCTTCTTCATGTCCTGGGTACCCTTCAAGTGCTCTGTGATGCTCATTGTTTTGTGTTTGTGTTTCAACACTTGTATTGTTGTGCTGAGTCTTTCTTCTTCATGGTCCCACTGTTGGACTTGCTCATCCTCTTCCAACGATGTCCAGAGATGTGCGGCTCTATCAAATAATTCATCTTTTGCACTTGCTTGTTTTCCCATCTCAACCATTTGAGATGCAGCTTCCTATTTCCTCTACTCTTGAACCTCAGGAGGAGTCGTGGGATTGAGCATTTCCTTCAATTCCTTGATCTCATGTATGTACTGATAGATGGTTTGTGTAATGAGGTTTATTTTCTCCTCTTCACTTTTCTCTGCTACTTGCACATTGTTTGGGATGCGGTTGTAAATTGTTGTCAATCCATTCTCCAATATGTTTGTGCATTCTTTTTATTCCTCCTTCTTTGTGGTCAATTGGTCGCATGTTATTTGGAGCATCTCTGCGACCCCTCTTCCCACCTCCAAATTTATGGCATTCATGCAGGCCCTAGACTACACTTCTTGCATGACACTAGCATGTAGCCTGTATAAATACTTTGTAGGCATGTGTGTCATGACTATGTCTACTTGTTCCACCTCCTCCAATACTTTTTGTGTCATCTTCTGATTGAGCCTAATCATTTGATGCATTATCATGAATGTCTCCCTTCCCTAGACGACAAACTACATGGTTTATTCACCTTCTTTCTATGCAGGTGGCCTCTGCTTCTTCTCCCATGGCTGCATAGTGGCATGTGATTCTTCTCAGCTCTGTAGTTGTTGAATATTTTCATGAACCTCTAGGAGCTTGGCCATAATTTCTTCCCTTTGCGCCACTGCGATTCTGACCACTTCCTCACTCTTTTTTTGGACCTTATCCACGATGAACTCTCCATCATCCCATGTGAGGGTGATGTATGGTTCCTCTATCTCGTACTTTCTCTTCTTGCTCACATATTTTCCCTGCATGGGCTTACTTACTGTCTGTGAGGGTTGTGCCCCACTTGTTGCACCTTGATCTCTTTCTTGTGCAGCATGTGCAATATCTTTTTTCTTCGTTTGTGGTCAGCTTCCTATTCCTGTTGTAGTTGGTGTCCTCCTTGACCACTTTGGTACTATTCTTCTCCCACTTGGTTTTGTTTTCATTGTAGTTGTTCGAGTGTTGTCAGTCAGACTACCTATTCTTGCAAATGATTCTGCTTCCACCTTGTCCTGAGGCTTCGATGACTGCACTATTCTTGTTCTTATGGCTGGTTTTTCTACTGGATGTTGCCACTATGCAATTCAATATTTGATGATACAATGCACCTCCTATTTAGTAATGCATTACTGCATCTTCAACCACACCTTCTTGGCATCCCACGTGGCTTGGATCCATACATGATGTTAGGATGCCTTGAATTTGGTTATCCCCTCTGTCTCCTGCACTACCTCCATTGGTATGCGCCACACATTCGATGTTTGTTGATGTATGTATTTCAACAACATGTTGAATACTACATTATTGGCCTGTTACGTCTTATTATCCTTGGCCTACTAGAGGGGCTCATATATGGTCACGTAACACTTTCCCATTCCGTCTAAGAATGCAAAAAAATTTGGGCTCCTGCCACCCTGCTAATGTTATTAATATGATTAACCAGGAATAATGGAACTTTATTCCATTATCCTCTGCATCATGACAGTCTATTATGAATTGATTCAGTAGGTATGGTTCCCAGCTAAACATAACTCCCTTAGTGCACTATGCAACTACTGCAATCATGCCTATTGGCGCTTCCTCTCTGTGACATTTACTCAACATCTTGCACAACATAAAATTACTGGTGAAATTTGTCACATTGTCCTTAATGTCTTTGATGATGATGCCTCTGTTGCCCCGGGTGGTGTCGAACTGCGCTTTCACCTATTCTGTTATTTCCTTATCGTGCACTTTGTTATATAGGTACTCTTATGGCAGCACGTCGAATGTTGGTAGTCCTATGATCTTGGAAATCAATGCCACATATATCTGCACTGGTCTATCCATCCATAGGATACCTCCATGGATGCAGGTGACTAACTGTTTGACTCATAGGCTGACATTCTTGCCGCACCCAAAATGTGGTATATCCAATAAGTTCACAATCCCTGAGTTTTAAAGCCCCGTGATCCACTGCGTCGGCTCCAGTACGGGTGTACCTAGGGGTCTGATTTCCTCCATGTTTATGAGATATGTCTCCTCAGCCAACTCTGGGAACTTGGCCGTGTCATGCATGTCGTGGTCTAGTACCTCAACTTAGGTACCTTTCCTATCATGTCATCCATGGTGATGTCTATGTCTGGGAGATACAAGAGTTGAATCTTCATGGCGTCATGTGCCTTCCTTTTTTGTCCCGAAGTAGATGTGCCTGCCTCTGCTACTTCTCTGCCCTCTTCTTCCCCTACGAAATATGGTCGGTTGGTGATTTGCAAGCATCTTGGGGTTAGGGTTTGAAATTATGTTTTCCGCCCTGGAGCTCTGCCCTATTTCGGCTTGGTGCACTGTAGGAATATCTTCCTCGACCTATGTTGGGATAATTCACTATGGGTCTGAGGTGGTCACATCCTCGAGCTCGACCACATCTTCCTACTTCTACATTATTTCTTTGTGCCTTTGGCCCTACCGAGTAATCTGGACAAACTGTCCTGGTGAACCAAACTTCTATGGAGCCATCCTCTCGAAAATTTGTGTACTTGGTTGCTTCGGTGTACAATGCTCACTAAGGAAATCATTCTCTTTTTCATTATATGCTAAAAATTCGCTAAGTGTTTAATAACTGTGTGCTTTCTTCCTTTTATAGACCCGATCATGTTCACTTTTCACTTTTCGTGTTCATTTTCACCGAACTCAACTTTTTACTGTGCGCGACTTTTTTTTCAGTATTTTTGTATTTTCTTCCTTTTCTATTTTTGTATTTCTTTTTCCTTCTTTTTCTCCTTTTTATTTCTTTTTATTATTTTTCTATCCTAGCTTCTCCTACAGTACACTATATACATGTATGTCTCACTGCGTTGTAACTTTTAAGTGTTAGGAGGTCGAGTATCCCTATACAGTTTCATTTGAATCCCATTGATCATTCATTTCATTTCTGCTCCTACCAGACCCTTTAGCTGTACAGATCCCCCATATGTGACAATATTGACTTCATAAGGCCCTAGCCAATACATTCTAAATTTTCCTGGATGTTGAAAAAATTTACTGTGATAGAGAAAGACTAGGTCTCCTTCCTTGAAACTCTTCCTCTTGATATGTTTGTCATGCTAATATTTCTCTCTTGCTTTCTGTACTTCTTGGTGAAATCCTTCCAGAATCCTATGCTCTTCCATCTCCATTAGTTGATTTAATATTTCCTTTACTGCACCTCTTTCTGTCATGTTGGTAATTGTTGCTATGCGCAGACTGGGTACTAGGAATTCTAGTGGCACCACTGCTTCTTTCCCATACACCAACCTGAATGGTGTTTGTTCTGTTAGCTTCTTACATGTAGTCTTGTATGCCCATAGTACTACTGGGATTTTCAAGTCAGAATCATCCCTGTTGACATTACATATCTTTGTGAGAGCATTCTCCAATATCTTGTTGAAGACTTATAGTGTTCCATTTTCCTGAGGATGGTATGGTGTACTCTTTTGATGATAGACTTCAAATTCCTTAGTCATTACCCTAATAGTACTATTGATAAAATGAGTACCTTGGTCACTCATCAAAATACTTGGACATCCAAATCTCGGGATCACTTGCTCAAACAAGAAGTGTGTTGATGTCTTCGCGCTGTAATCTTTGATTGGTGTTTCTTTTGCCCATCTTGTTAAATATTTTGTTGCAGTAATGATATATCTTGCTCCTGACCTTTTTTCTAGTGGATGGATTGGTCCAACAAAGTCTATCTCCCATTTTTTAAATACCTACAAATTTACTTGTGGTCTTAGGGGAATCTCATCCCTTCTGTTAGGTTTACCAACCCTCTGACAGAGATCACATTTCTGGCAGCATTCCTTAGCATGTCTGTGAATTGTTGGCCACCATAATCCTGCATGCAATACCTTTTGTGCAGTAGAGTTTCCTGCATAATGTCCTCCAGCTATTCCCTCATGAGCTTCTACCAAAATTTTAGGCCTTTCATGCTCTAGTACACATCTTCTCAAAATATTGCTTGTGCCCATCTTGTATAAATGTCCTGCAATCAGTTGATAGTCTGTAGCTGTGACTACCGGATTTTTCTTCTACGCAATGTTAATATATTGTGGCGTAGTCCCTGTACTCAATTATTCAATAATGTCAACAAAATATTCATCAACTACTTGTACTAAAAATAATTGTGCATCAGGGAAGTTGTCTTCCAAGTTGATAGGTTCTTCTCCATTAGTTACCCTTGACAGGTGACCAGGTCTTGCATTCAACTTCCCTAGTTTGACTATCACTTCGAAGTCAAATTCTTGAAATAACAGTATCAATATACAGATTCTCCTCTATTCTACTTTGATTCTGAGAGCAATGTTCAGAATCAAAGTGCTATTTATGTTGTTATTCTTATATCATTTCAGTGTTATTGTGGTGATTGTTCTGGTTATATTGTTGTTATTCTTCCATTTCTAGAATTTTATTTATGTTCTGCATACTCTTTATATCTGGTATATTACAAGTGGTATCAGAGAACTTTCCTCGACAGAAATTGTGGGTTAAATTTTTTTTCCAGGGTAGAGACGTATTTCGATGTCTTTAAGCCACATAGATCTGTCATTACGTGCATAAACCTGCAGTTGAGGGATTCATACATGCAGGAAATACAAGTGGTACTTAAGCGCACATCTGTTAGCCACCCGTGTAACCCCTGTTGGTACCCCTTCGAGTGGTAGCGCATCAGACAACACCTATGTATGGATCAACCTAGATTACCTGAAGCCCTCTTTAGATAAACCGATCAGCCACCTGACTGCTATAGTTCCATTGAGAAAAATACTCGGGAAGATACTCTCTAGTACCTGGGTAGTCGGGTAGTATGGCTAAGGGCATGGTCTAGCGTCCTTAGTTAGTTCCCTGAGATATTGGGTTGAGTACTACTATTGGACCCTGCACGTATATCAGAGAGATATAGCATAGGGAAAACCCTCGTCTATAGAACCATTGAATACCTAACCCTTGGGGATAGAAACATAAACAAATTATAACAGATAAGATCTATTGCCACACAACTATGTTCGGGTTTCCAAATCATTACACATTTATTCCTGGTTAATCATTTGGGCATTTCATCACTACAATATTCTTTAGAACGGAGTATAACTCTGCAGGTATAAAAAAAAAAAAAAAAAAGTGTGGAAATTTTTGCACCATTATTTGAGACCTATTCCATTTGATTCATCTCTTCGCCCTCATCACATTCATACATATCATTTTTCAGCAAATTTTTTTACCCCACCCACCCTATTTCAGTTCCCTCATCATCATGACCCATACCTGTAGCCAAGACTTGGAAGATCACTTCAATACCTTGCAATCTAATTTCACCGAGACCCAACAAGAAGTGAAACAACTCAATGCCAATGTTGTTGCCATCAATACAACCATGCAATCGTCAATGGAGGAAATCAAACAAGACCTGAATACCCAACTTGAATCTATCATTTCAATGCTTTGCACCAAGCTGCATATCCCTACAGATAACCCTTTATCTGACCCACCTCCACATACTGAAGCCGCAAATTCCTATCATTCCCATAACTTTCAGCACCATCACTTTCAACGTGACCTATGCCTTTCGCGGGTGGATGTGACCAAATTTGATGGCTTGAATCCCACTGGTTGGGTAACCCAAATGGAACATTATTCCTCTGTATACGGCATTACAGATGACTTGGCCAATCTCTGGGATGGTGTTCTCCATCTAGATCAAGAACGTTGGCAATGGTGGCAATGGAGAAAAGCTTCTCGTCAAGGGCATATTGCTTGGACACACTTTGTGGTAGAGCTTTATGAACACTTTGACATTGACACCAAGCATTTGGGTCATTTGAAAAAGTTGAAACAATCAGGCACAGTAGAAGCCTTTATAGTTTCTTTTGAGTGCTTGACTTTTCGGACAGAGGGCATGTATGATGCCTTTTTTCGAGAGTGTTTTATCAATGGCCTCAAGGATGAGATTCGGGCCCATGTCCTCATGGCTCGGCCTCAGAGTTGGGTGGAGGCTACTAAAAAATATAAAGAAGCACAACAGGTTGTATCTTCTCAAAACTGGAAACCCTCCTTTATCCCTCGCACTAAACTAGTAAATCCCACTACTCCCTCCACTCCACTAAAGATCCAAAAATTGACCAGGGTTGAAATGGTTGAATGACAACTCAAAGGACTTTGTTATAATTGTGATGACAAATATTTCCCACACCACAAGTGTAAGGAACAAAATCTTGTTATGGCCATCTCGAGGATATTTCGAAAGAAGATGTTGAAACCCACCTTGTGTCTGAGTCACCTGAAACCACTAACATAACCCCTCCCTTAGACCCTCCCCAAGTAGAACCGATCATTTTCCTAAATTCTCTCACTGCCTTCTCTGCTCCCCAAACTCTCAAGCTAATCGATTACATCAAAGCATAGAAATGTCATCATTATGGTTTATAGTGGAAGCACCCATAATTTTAGTCATCGTCGCATTGCCCAAGAAACTCATTGCTACATCCATGCAGTCAATAATTTCCAAATCATGATTTCCAATGGTGGCTCCATGAAATGTGGAGGGCATTGTGAAAATGTGTGTCTCCAAATTGGTGACTACCACCTGAAATATCATATGTTTGCTATCGACATGGACGGCTGTGACATTGTGTTGGGTGCAGATTGGATAAGGACTTTGGGTCCCATTATCATGCATTTTAAGGAATTAACCATGCAATTCGACCAGGAGGGCCAACAATATAAGTTCCAAGGCATCACCACTAGTTCACTTGAGATCATTAGTTCCCATCACATGGAAAAGCTACTCAAAAAATGTCATTTTGGTGTTATTTCCCAACTCCATGCCATACAAGAAACAGAGACAACCAAGGTGCCACAAGACCTCCAATCCATCCTTTCTAAACATCAAGTGGTCTTTTCCACTCCCCGTGGACTCCCTCCTTCCCGTGGTGTTCATGATCATTCCATTCCCCTTGTACTAGGAAGCCTTCCTCCCAATATTCGTCTGTATCATCACCCATTTTATCTAAAAAATGAAATTGATAAAATGGTCCAGGAACTCCTTAATGCAGGTGTTATCGGACCTTACCATTAAAGAAAAATTTCCCATTCCTGTCATTGATGACCTCTTGGATGAATTGAGTGCTACCCAGTTCTTTACTAAACTTGATCTTCGTTCTGGCTACCACTAGATATGTATGAAAGAGGCAGACATTCCCAAGACTACCTTTAGAGCTCATGAGGGCCACTATGAGTTTTTGGTCATGCCCTTTGGCTTGTGTAATTCCCCCTCCACCTTCCAAAGCCTCATGAATAATGTCTTCTATCCTTTTCTCTGTCATTTTGTCTTAGTTTTCTTTGATGATATCCTCATCTATAGAAAAACCTGGACAAACCATCTTGCTCATGTGGATCGAGTTCTCCATCTACTCTCTCAGCACAAACTTTTCCTGAAACAGTCTAGATGTGCTTTTGGCTCCTCATAAGTACTTGGGTCATCTGGTTGGCAAGGATGGCATCAAGGTGGATCCTAAAAAGATTGAAGCTATGCAAGATTGGCCTCACCCAAAGACTCTGGAAATATTGCATGGATTTATGGGCTTAATAGGTTATTATCACAAGTTTGTTAAGAATTATGGAAGGATTGTAGCACCTCTCACTGCACTCCTAAAAAAGAACTCTTTCACTTGGACTCTAACAGCTGCTCAAGATTTTCAAACCTTGAAGATGGCCATGTGAACCACTCCAGTCCTGGCCCTTCCTGATTTCACAAAGACCTTTGTCTTGGAATGTGATGCTTCAGGGAAAGGAATTGGTGTTGTCCTTATGCAAGAGGGTCAGCCTTTGGCCTTTACTAGTAAGAAATTGTCTGAACGAAATCTGGGCAAAACAATCAATGAAAAGGAAATATTGGATATTCTGCATGTCGTTGATCTGTGGCGCCCTTATCTATTGGGGAAACGCTTCCAAATTAAGACAGACCATCAAAGCCTCAAGTATTTTCTGTAACAACACATTTCCTCCTCGGAGCAACAGATATGGGTGACTAAGCTCTTTGTATATGATTATGAGATCATTTTAAAAAAGAGAAAAGACAATGTGGTTGCGGATGCACTTTCCCGAAAATATGAAGATGACGGATCTCTTTTTTCTCTTTCCTTCATTGTACCAAATTGGCTCCAGGTCGTTCACCAGGAATGGCTAAATGATCCCAAAAGTTTGCATCTGATCCAAAAATTGCAGTCCAATGCTCTAGCTTCCCCAGGGTACTCTTGGATCCATGATGAGATTCGATACAAAGGAAGTTTGTATTTAAGTAAACAATCAAAACTTAAATCCATGGTAAGTTCTGAGCTTCATGCTACACCCACTGCTGGGCACTCCAGGTTTACCAAAACCTATGACAAGGTCAAACGTTGTTTTTCTGGGATGGTATGAAACAAGACATTTGTAATTTTGTCACTGAATGTGATGTGTGTCAACGCAACAAGGGAAAAACAGTCAAATCTCTGGGCACACTACAACCGCTTCGATTCCACCTATTATTTGGAGGGATATCTCTATGGATTTTATTACAGGCTTACCCAAATCAGGAAATAAATCAGTCATCGTGGTGGTTGTTGATCACCTTTACAAGTATGCTCATTTATTTGCTCTTCAACACCCATTTACAGCATCCACGGTGGCTCAACTTTTTATGGATTAGGTCTTCAAGCTTCATGGCAAGTTGCATTCTATTCTCTCTGATCGTGACCCAACTTTCACCAGCAATTTTTGGCAGTAACTATTCAAGCTACAAGGAACCCAATTGCATCTCAGCACAACTTATCACCCTAGACTGATGGTCAAATGGAATTTGTCAACAAGTGTTTGGAAACATATTTGAGGTGTTTTTCCTCAGAAAAGAAAAATTAATGGGCTCAATGGTTACCCCTAGTTGAATGGTGGTACAACACTTCATATCATATAGCTACATGCATGACTCCTTTTGAAGCAGTATATGGACAAAATCCATCGTCAATTCTCTCATACTTACCTGGTGTCTCAAAATTCCAGGCGGTTGATCAAACGCTTACAGTTCAAGAGGCTATTCTCCGCACCCTCAAAGAGAATTTGGTCATGGCATAGAATCGTATGAAGTAACAAGTAGATCAAGGTCGCTCTGAACATCAATTTGAAAAAGGGGATGAGGTGTTTCTTCGACTGCAACCTTACAAGAAAAATTCCCTCAAGGCCGAGCATTTTCAGAAGCTAGTGCCCAAATTTTATGGTCCTTATACCATTCTCAAGCATGTGGGACAGGTGGCCTATCAGTAAGATTTTCCTAGTTATTCTAAGCTACATCTTGTTTTTCATGTTTCATGCTTAAAGAAGGTGATTGGAACTAAGTGCCAAAGTCAAACCAACCTTCCTGAGTCAGACGAAGAAGGATCCATTTGGCTACAACCACAAGTAGTTTTGGACCAGCGTGAGCATTGCCTATGTCAGAGAACCATCAAGGAAGTGTTAGTCCAGTGGAAAGATACAAATCTAGTTGATGCCACTTGGGAACCAACTACCATTCTGCAGCAATTTCCACATCTCAAGACTCGAGGACAAGGTTGTTTTTAAGGGAGAGGACATGTTAGGTTCATAACCCGCACATCGGTAGAACAATATATTCGGATGTAATAAAGGCCAACATTAATAAGGCCTTGCAATAAAATAAAATAAGTCGAATGTAAGAATACCTAATAGAAGCTTCTACTTCTAGAAGGATCTTCCTCTATATTCTTCTTTTGATAGACATATTTAGTATAAATAGGAGTTGAGGGTATGAGAACCCTAGCTTGGATATTATTGTAATAGAGCTCTGCTCGACTGGAGGTTTCCCCCTCGAAGAGGCCCATGAACATTTCTCTCAGAATCAAAGTGTTATTTTTTTTGTTATTCTTATATCATTTCATTGTTATTGTGGTGATTGTTCTGGTTATATTGTTGTTATTCTGCCATTTCTAGAATATTATTTCTGTTCTGCATACTTTTTATATCTAGTATATTACATGGTGTCATTCTCCATTGTGTTATGCACTTCTCTAAATGTTCTATTGGTGTTCCATGTCCATCATATCTTTGCATCTTATTTCTCCTCTGCTCTGTGTCGAATCTAATGCACAATAGTCACTTAAATTGGTACCGGTCCTAAATTGTTCCTTTGTGCGCGCCCCACCATCTTGCAGGTGTAGCCTTGAGTGCAATGTCTAGTGATAAGAGCCTCTAATTTTCTAGAAATTCATATCCATATTTCATTATGAATTACTATAAATCATTTATGCCATGAAAACTAGGAGGTTCTCTTATCTTTGTACCAACCCATCTTATGACGCAGTCTATTCTTGCGCACCTTCTTGTAGACACATTATTTAACCTCTACTACCAATTCTCCAACCCTATATCTAAGTCAGAAGCACATGATGTGATGCTTCTCTAGCTGAGTACCCCATCTGTCATTGGGTTAAAATAATCTTCTTCACGCATGGTGGTTCTATACAATAGGTTTATTTCCTCCAGGTCCAAACAAGTTGAATCTACAAACATTTATCCTTCTGAAAGGTCTAATGGTGCAATGAATCTGTATTCTCCTGATTCAAATTCCATCTTCCTTGTCTTCAAGTTGATTATTGCCTGGTTATCAAATGCACAATTCAGTCCAAGCAATGTTGGATAAGGTGTTGTACCATCTACTATCTCTATCACTTCAAAGTCTACCTTAGTGGGCACTCCATCCAAATCTATTGTCACACATTCAAGCCTTCCAATTAGAAACACTCTCTGTTGGTTTTCTAACTTCAGCTAGACATGTGAATATCCTAATGGGGGATCTCCCATACATTTCCATGTCTTCTTAGGTAAAAATTTGACTTCAAATACTAACTCCAGTATAATGTCCCCCATATTGAAATCCCCAATGTTTTCATTTAGTCTGAATTCCCCACTTGTCCTCCTTCTTGAATGGAGGTGATTGACTGTCTTCTACTCTAATTTCCCCTCTACCTATGTGTTACATATTTCTAGCATATTTTGTAAAAAATTTACAGATGATGGATCCTTTAACAACTTAACACATGTTTGCAGAAAGGTTTTTATGATACTTACTTGCTCTACATGTTGTGCTTCACTGGTGTGGTCCATTGAGGAGGGAATTTCGTACATTGGTACGTTCTGAGTGTGTTGCGCGGTTGATGTAGATGTAACATCTTGCTTGAGGAACTCCTATCTTGCCTCCTTCAATGATCTGAACCCGAGGGTGATAAGTTTCCAATAATTGGTTGTTTCTGTCACTCCTTCAAAAGGGTGAGTTATAGATTGTTTTACTTGAGCGATTTGAAATTAAAGGTAAAGTTGAAGTCTTATGTGCTTGAATTCGAAGTGAATAAAAACTCTTTAGTTTTCCTTATGTTTGATATGTCATGCTTGCATTTAACATCCTATGTGCAAAAATTAATGGAAAAACTACATAAGAACATAATACACATAATGGATATGACACTTCCCTTGATAACGGAGTTCACCTGATGCGGGCTACCTCTCTGGGTCATGCTCCAAATCCTCACCACTTTATTCTCCTCGTTGCAATGATGACTATCCTTTACAAGTTGTAAGGCCAAAGTCCCTTTTCAGTGACGACAACAAGAGATCAGAATGTGATCAGGAATGTATACAACTTCACAAGTTCTCATACTCATGAGGCATCCATGATGCTGACATGGACATCATTCCCACATACTCAATACATAAAAAAAAGAGGAAGAATAAAATATGACCCCCATCAACATGGACCCATCAAAATCCTTAGATCTGTTGCTTGGATCCAAGCATAAATATCTAGCCCATACAAAAGATCCTGAAACCACGAGATTTAGAACTGCTTCATCGACCACTTATCATGCAAGTGCCACAATTTCTCTGTCACATGTAATTTATTGGTTTTATGTGAAAGAAGAGAATAAATGAATAGATAGAAGGAATAAGTTGATCTTGTTGACTTGTTGTAGCCTCTCTATGCTCCTTTAGACATGTATCATGCATGTTATACTGCAACATTTAATGACAAAACAACATAATAAAAGCATGCTTACATTGGCTTCTCCAAAACTTAGTTTGTTGTTCTAAATCTCTACTGCAAAAACATACCTCGTCATTGGATTTGTGTCATCGAATTACCCAAAAATGATTGTCAAATCGTCTCCATCTGAGTCAGACACCTTTGCCTCAATTATCGTGTCATTGCCTCTACAATAAATCACTCATTCTGGAGTTAAGATACAAAATATTTTCTCAGATCATAAAACTAACACCACCACTGCGTTTGTGGCATCATTTTACCTAAAAATGATTGTCTCCACACCTCGATCCTAGTCAGACACTTTCAGACCCAAGATGCACCTTTGCCTCGGTTTGTGTGCCACAACTTTTGCAATAAATGCTAATAAATCTTGAAAAGCATCCAAAATTCGTACCAGGCCATACAATTATGTATGGGTGCACTCATACTAACCTCTCGTGAGCTCTTTTTGTGTGTCGAATGCACTTGTTGTTTTTGAACTCTGCCCGAACCCCCTTCTTATACCATTTCTCGGGTAGTTTTGTAATAAATGAGGAGGTTGGCATGTTGGTTAGAGTGGATAAGTTTAGTATTTAGTTTGGAAAAGGTCCCGAGATCGAATCATATGGACTCCTCCCCTTTAATACACTGTTACAACAAAAATTTTGGCGCGCCCAGCTAAAACTAGCGGGAGACCACTAAACTGGCGGAACTGTAACATTTGGCGGAGAATATGGAAGAAAATGCTAGAATAGTGGAGATTCGTGCTAATTCTGGTGGACTATTTGGCGGGTAGCTATATCTAGCAGATTATACCAAATATGCCGGAATTGCAGCCATTTTTGGTGGACCTCTGTTATATATTTTTATTTTAATTTTTTTTTCCACGGGGTGTTATAATGCATTTCAGGGGTGCCACGTGGCATCCACTGATTTTTCCACCCATACGTTGACGTCACCTCATGACACATGGAACCTTCTAGGTGGTTCCACGTGGCATCACCTGGGGGTGCCACGTGACACTTTTTTGCTGGTACACGCGGTGCCCTAAAAATCCTGAATTTGAGTGACACGTGGCAGCCTCTGGTGTTGCCACATGGCATGTTGACGTCATCATGACACGTGCGTTGGCCTCTGACCAGGTTTTGAGGAAACGCTGGTCATGTTTGACCATTTTTGGGACTTCGACAGGCTGGTCGAAGACAGAGCGCCTAAGCGAAGAGGAGATCGCGGGATCTCACCCTTTTTGTGGGTTTTTTGGGTTTTAGGGTTTATGTAATGTGTATGGGATGTCGGCCCATGGGTCTTACCCATGTTTAGGCCCTTTTTGTAATGTATAAATAAGTAGCTAGGCAATGTAATAAGTAGTTATGATAATCAGATGGCTTAGTTCTAATGTTAGCTATGTGCAAGAAGATGTGTTAAGGCTTGCAGAGCTAAGTGCGAGTGTTTTGTAAGTACTTTGTGCATAGACTATAAAAGACTTTGTGTTGTGACCTAACTCGGGGAAGGAGGATCTAGTGAGGTGCACATAGATCTCCTGTCCTATGCAGAGTTATGTTTGTGGATTGGTTCATGTAAGAATATTGGGAGAGCCTAATAAAGAAGAGAAGAAGAGTTGGTTGACGTAGCCCCACACTAGGGTCAACCACGTATATCCTATGTTATGGAGCTTTGTGCAATGTGTTAATGGTGTTTATGCTTTTAATTTATTAGTGTTGTTTGATAAATGCATTTGATGTAGTAGCTTAGTGCTTAATAATGTGAATGAATTCTAGATCTGAGTTAATGTTATGTGTTAAGTGAATGAAAGTATTAGATCTTGGTTAATACTGTGTTGTTAAGTAATTAGGATTTAACCTGCGATGTGAATGAGGGTTAAAGACTAATGTATGTTAATTGCTAAGTGCTCTGTTAAGTATTTTGATCATAGATCTATGTCCCAACTAGGTTGTAGAAACTTGATTCTTGCAACCCCCCCTGTCTCTACCTCGGGTGAGACTTCATCTGATTCGCAGGTGTTATCGAAAGGGCCGGTAGTTAGGTTTTTGTTGGTGTGTTGTTGAAGCGTTCAACCCTGGGTCTGCCCCTGTGCCAAAAATGTGTCACCCTCTATGCTCGCTACGTAGGTCGTATGAATTTTGATGTCATCGCTATTGATGTTGATGTCAGTAGTAAAGATGTTGACTCATCCCTATTGATTGGGTTGGGTTGACCAAAACTTTGCCACTTATAACTTTTGATCCGTAACTCCATTTGACGAGCCGTTTTCATCGTTAGAAATTTTGTGAGGTGTTCTTCACAATGATCTTGTTTTAATTGAGTTTTGGGAACTTTGAATTTTTTTCCCTTTTGCTATCTATTGAAGCCATTCTTAGCATCCTGGGACACTTCTTAAACTTCTGTGATGTTCCCTAGATCCATCCGGATCATGCCTCCCAAATGAAAGGACTTTTGGTCCTTAAAATTCATTACATTAAGTTTCATTTCCATTGGAATTACAATAAGAAACCCATACCCAAACTACCTCACAAAGCCTAACAATATCAACATGTGCCAGAAAAAAGAAGTGATATCAAAAATTATCATTTCTACACAATACCCTTCTACTTGGTTTGAATCGCAACATGTGATTTACAAAATATGGCCACTCTCGACTAACTCAAGGATTTTCCCCATTTGTTTAACCATTTTGTCGAACATGTCCTCTTTACTGAGATCTCCTTTCTTTGGTAGTTGTTATTCTCCTGGTGGTAGATTTTTTTGCAGCAATGCCTAATTGGCTATCTCCCTCAGAGGTGTCTTCCTGGTCTACTTGTCCCTCATTGGATGTATATCTATATGTAAGGCACAAAATGTTAAGGTCCTAACCCGCACATGGGTAGATTAATGTATTCGGATGTAATAAAGGTCAATATTAATAAGACCTTTCAATAAAAGAGAATTAGGCGGATGTAAGAAGACCTAATAGAAGCTTCCGCTTCTAGAAGGATC
>ML814856.1:0-11055 GCA_009831015.1 Picea engelmannii | reverse complement strand
TTCAAGTGCTATTTCTGTTGCTATTTCGTATATCATTTCTGTGTATTGTGAAGATTATGCTGGATATTTTACTGTTATTCTGTTATTTCTAGCATTTCGTTCCTGTTCTGCATATTTTATATATCTGGTATCTTGCACAAAAAGTGGCCTCATGATGCCCATCTCTGCTACAATGGTTGCAATAGCCTTTCTCCTTCAGAGGTACATTCCCCCTGCTCTTTTACGTGGGTGGAAAGCAATATTCCATCCTCATCCTTCTCCTGGTTTCCATAACCTTCATGCACAAGGATTTTCTCTTCCAACACTGGGACACTGCATGGTTACTTAATCCACAAAAAGTACATGGTATTTGATGCCACAAGCTCTGTCTTATATAATTAACATGATGATAATCAAATGGCATTTTAGAGTTTTGAGATTTCTTATACCTCGGTGAGTTTCCTCTGGAGTCAGACTGGCAAGAAGAGTTGGTCTCAATTCTTTCATTGTGATGCTCATCTCTCCCTGGAGATATCTCAAATCCTTGATCATGAGAGGTTGTACTATCAGCCTGCACTGAATCGATTTCATCTCTTGATGAACTATTGACCTCTAGAGTCTCAGTGACTGTCCTGGGGTCTTCTTCCTGAATGGTTTTGGAGCTTTCTCCAACATCCTTGGGGGCATATCCTACTCTAGTGTATCGAGGCCAAACCACTGCCTTTATGGGATCCAAAATACCTTTGCCATTGGTTCCAAGGCCTCCTCCTTCGTATCCCATTTTTCTCATCAACTTTAAGACGATGCAAGAAGCATGTTGTTCAAGGATTTCAAAAAAATCATCAGCATTAATCAAGAAAGGAACTACACATGGTTTATTTACCTCCACCTCAAACTAGGACCCTTGGTCTGCTTCTTGAGATGTGTCCATTTGTTCCTGGTGAGAAGAATCAGTGGAATATGCTTCTAGGAATCCTCCTTGGTTTATGGATGCATGTAGGTCATCTTCATTTGATTGAAAAAGTGTGCATGCATTTGCACTATCATTCTCACACCCATAACTGATGAAGTTGCCATGGTCATAAGATGGTCTCATCATCATCTCATTCATAGAGCCTTCCCCTATTTGCATCTCCATGGCTTGCAACTGCTCTTGCAACCTTTGGTTATCTTCTTCTACAACATGCAACAATGTCTTCAATCCAACATTCTCTGCTTGAAACACTTGGTTGAGTTGTTGAAGCTCATCGAACCATGATTGTTTTGGTTACCTTTCCATCCTTTGCTTCAACACTTGCAATCGGTATAAAGCCTGCTTTGATACCACATGATCTGAACCTGGGAGTGATAAGTTTCCAATAATTGGTTGTTTTTGTCACTCCTTCAAAAGGGTCAGTTATAGATCGTTTTACTTGAGCGATTTGAAATTAAAGGTAAAGTTGAAGTCTTGTGTGCTTGAATTTGAAGTGAATGAAAACTCTTTATTTTTCCTTATGTGTGATATGTCATGCTTGCATTTAACATCCTATGTGTGGAAATTCATGGAAAAACAACATAAAAACATAATACACATAATGGATATGACACTTCCCTTGATAACGGAGTTCACCCGATGTGGTCTACCTCTCAAGTTCATGCTCCAAAGCTTGACCGCTTTATTATCCTTGTTTTAATGGTGTTTGTCCTTTACAAGTTGTAAGGCCAAAGTCCCTTTTCGGTGATGGCAACAAGAGATCAGAATGTGATCAGGAATGTATACAACTTCACAATTTTTCATACTCATGAGGCATCCATGATGCTGACATGGACATCATTCCCACATACTCAATACATAAAAAAAGAGGAAGAATAAAATATGACCCCCATCAACATGGACCCATCAAAATCCTTAGATCTGTTGCTCATATCCAAGCATAAATATGCAGCCCATACAAAAGATCCTGAAACCATGATATTTAGAAAGGCTTCATTGGCCCCTTATCATGCAAGTGCCACAATTTCTCTTTCACATGTAATTGATTGGTTTGATGTGAAAGAAGAGAAAAAATGAATAGATAGAAGGAACATGTTGATCTTATTGACTTGTTGCACCCTCTCTATGCTCCTTCAGACATGTATCACGCATGCTATGATGCAACATTTAATGACAAAACAACATAATGAAAAGCATGCTTACATTGGCTTCTCTAAAACTTGGTTTTCTGATCTGAATCTCTATTGCAAAAACATACCTCGTCATTGGATTCGCGTTACTGAACTACCCAAAAATGACTATCAAATTGTCTCCATCCGAGTCTAACACTTTCAGGCCCAAGAGACACCTCTGTCTCGGTTACCGTGTTGTTGTCTCTGCAATAAATGACTCATTCTGGAGTTAAGCTACGAAATATTTGATCAGATCAGAAAAATAACACCACCATTGTATTCGTGGCATCATTTTACCTAAAAATTACTGTCTCCACGCCTCGATCTGAGTCGGACACTTTCAGACCCAAAAGGCACCTTTGCCTCGGTTTGCATGCCACTGCTCCTGCAATAAATGCTGAGAAATATTGAAAAGTGTGCAGAATCTATACCAGTCCGTAAGAGTTCGTACAGGCGTGCTCAGACTCACCTCTTGTGAGATCTTGTTGCATGCCAAATGCACTTGTTGTTTTTGAACTCTGCCCGGACCCCCTTCTTATACCATTTCTCGGGCAGTTTGCAATAAATGAGGAGGTTGGCGTGTTGGTTAGAGTGGATAAGTTTAGGCTTTAGATTGGCAGAGGTCCCGAGATCGAATATTGTGGACTCCTCCCTTTTAATACACTGTTATAATGAAAATTTTGGCACGCCCAACTAAAACTGGTGAAACCGTAACATTTGGCAGAGAATATGGTAGAAAATGCTAGAATAGTGGAGATTCATGCTAATTTTGGTGGACCATTTAGAGGGTAGCTATATCTAGTGGATTATACCATATATGGCAGAATTTCCGCCATTTTTGGTGGACCTCTGTTATATATGTTTTTTTAAGTTTTTTTCCACAGGGTGTTATTGTGCATTTCGGGGGTGGCACGTGGTGCCCTCCTATTGGACCATGTGGCATCCACTGATTTGTCCACCTGTACGTTGATGTCACCTCGTGGCACATGGAACCTTATGGGTTGTGCCACATGGTGTCACCTAGGGGTGCCACATGGCACTTTTTTATTGGTCCATGTGGCACCCTAAAAAGCTCGAATTTGAGTGACACATGGCAGCCTCTAGTTATGCCACGTGGCATGTTGACATCATCATGAAAAATGTCTCCCTTTTTGTTTTCCATGTAGGTTGTACAAATACTGACGTCATTCACACTAATGTTGACGTCAACAGTACGGATGTTGACTCATCCCTACTCACTGGGTTAGGTTGACCAAAACTTTGACCACTTATAACTTTTGATCTGTAACTTTGTTTGACGAGCCGTTTGCGCCGTTAAAAATATTACGAAATTCTCTTCGCGATCATGCCATTTTAATTGAGTTTTGGGAACTTTGAATATTTTCCCTTTTGTTGTCTGCTGAAGCCATTTTGAGCATCCTGGGACACTTCTGAAACTTTTTTGATGTTCCCTAGATCCATCTGGATCATTGAATCTTTATTTTTCTTTTCTTGCATCGAACTGATTCTATGGTTCTGTATTCTTCTTCACCAATTGGTGTTGTGCTAGGTCTTGTATTACTGCGTTAGCTCCTGTCTTAGCTCCTCTGCACATGACTATGTTGATTTTTCTTCCATCATATCTGGCTTATGCAGAAATCCACTGCACATTCTGATTGTTTTGGTTTCTCTTTTCTTGGATATTCCCTAATAATGTCGAACAATCCTCTGTATCATGGTATGATGCGTGACAGTACATGCATGTCGCAGGTGGAAGTGGACATTCCCTTGCATAATGTCCTAGTTGTTGGAAATTGTGGCAAACTATTGAACCTCTACCTCATCCAAATCCTCCTCTACCTCGTCCTCCACCTTTGTATCCACCTCGATCTCCTCGTGGTGTGTTGTAATGAGGTACCTGATTATACTACATGAGGTTATACTATGGTTGCATGTTGTTATACTGAGGCTACACAGTGTTATATTGCAATTGTTCAGTGTTGTACTACTGTTGCGCAATATTATATTTAGGTGGTACATGGTTGAACTGTGCTGCATCTTTACCTGTCATCATTTATGCTTGCACCCTATAAGTATCTCAAGTTTTTTCCCTCATCAGGTCCATTTTCCTACAATCTTTATCATCATGACCCACTAATTTGAAAAAATTATAGTATCAATTCTTTGGTATTGTTTGGTACTTCTGCATCATTGGACAATGATATGGATCATTCTTGTGTGTTTTACAGATCTCACACCATGGTCCTCATGTTGGCAAATGTTTTTGTACTCCTGTTGCCATGTACTGCGCGAAAGTTGGGCACTCATTCTTGTGGTGTCCTTTTGTCCTGCGTGTGGTACACCAAACAAATTATCTTTTCTCTTTTCCCTTATTATGGTTCATTTGAAATGTGAGGTTCTTTAGATCCTCCTTCAGCTCCTCTATTGTTGGATCTGTCTTCTGATATTGGTTCTCTTCCAGTTGTAAGGCTTCTTGCAAAGCCTCTTCCTAAGTTTGAAAGTTCTGCTTTCTCAATGGGTATTTCAAATGTGGTAATAGTGAATTCACAAAGAGATGTCTATGTTGCATGTCAGTCATGACATACATCTACTTACCTTTCAAGTATTTAAACCTCTGATAAATCTCCCAAATAGACTCACCTGGTTTTTTCCTAATTTCAATCATCTCGTTCATGTACTGATCTTTTGAGCTAGGTTTCTGAAATTCATTTATCAGGAGCTTCTTCACCTCTGCAATCAGCCTTGTTGTTCCTGGTGGACTTTTTACAGCTAGGATCATGTACCAATCTAGTGCATGATCTCTTAGCATGATATTTAACTGTGCAAGTTTTGTATCCTCGATTGTGATCTGTTTTTCTTCCCAAATCTTCTCGCAAATGAACAAATGATTTTCAAGGTCCTCATATGCCTCTCCCCGAAATTATGGTAACCTAATGGTGGGATCATGTCCTGCCATCTTGAACTGTGGTGAAATACCACCTCCACGTTGTGTATATATTTGACGACTACTTCCTGAACTGGATACTCAAGTTGCTTCTCCTTGTTTGGATATGTTTCCTGCTATATTTATTCCACTTAAATTATGTTTTCTAAATGGTGGTGTTCTTATTGGTGTATTAGTCGCACATGGGGTTATGGGTTCCACACTAACACTGACCTGGATGGGAGTTCTACCTTTTGTTACTGCCCTTGGACCGCTTGTCTTCGATTCATCTATTGTGTGTAGGATTTCATCAATCTACTCCATAGCACAAAGATGCTCTACCTCTTCCTCATCACTGGCCAAGCCCTCTCTCTTAGCTAGGACTCTCTTCTTATGATTCATATTATATTGGTAGGGTGCTCCACTGCGAATCTTTCCTACTGTTGTCATTATCTTCTTTATCTGGTCCTCATCCATTATGATTGGGTCCATTCCTCCTTTTTTCCCTTATCCATCTCTCCCTCCATTCTTCCATCTCTTGTCAGTGCTTCCCCCCTTCCCCCATGCATGAAGGGAAGTTTAGATGTTTGATGCCATGGTCATTACACCATTTTTATATAGTAATATCTTGATTGAAGTATACAGTGATCTAATATACCTACCTCTAGGTCCTTTTAGAAAATATTTCTCTGATGCACTGTAAGACTTTGTGGTATCTACTGCAAATTTCATGATAAACCCTGCAACAATATTGTCTAACCAGAAATATAACACGCACGTGAATTTGTTGTTAACTTGTTGTAACTGCGTGATCTCCACAGGATTCCACTGAAGTTGTTTGATTCGATTTGTAGGGTGGTTGTGTTTTAACTGCAATAGCCACTCCTGCAACACATGCGGGAAATCATAGAAAAACTCATCATGCAGGTTGCTAAACATGTACTTGTCCAGATATTTGTGCGGTGTTATCTTAGGGTTTCTAATACCCTTCTGTGCAATCTCAAGCTCATTTGTTTTCAACCATCTTTCAATATCCTCCTTTGTTGGATTCCATGCTCTGAACATTCCCTTCTACTTCCATTCTCTATGTGATTCTTTCATGGATCCCACTCACTCAATCCCATGCAATTCTAGTTGGAAATGGAACCATTTGTTGGTTATCTCTTTCTCTATTTATACTCTTAGTCTGACCCAGGTTCATATTTGATCAGGTTCCAACAAAACCCTCTAAAACTATCGGCCCTCCTAGTAAACCATAAGGAAACATAGTGCATAGAGTGCACTACGCTTTCTCACCCGAGATAACTCTATGGGCGACTGCAAATCTTAAGTGCTTGCAGTCTAGGAAAGAGTGGGTATATGAAATTGTAATTGATCTTCTTCAGGCCTTAAATTGATTATTCAATCTATTATTCTCTAGATCCATTCATCTGTTAAACCCATGCATGCATTCTAATAGATATAGCTAAACAATTATGTGTAAATCAAGCATTAGTAGGAATTGAAGATGAACAACCATTAACAGAAATTAAACATCCATTTAATCATCACAAAATACACAGGTTTTACCGTGCTTCACCCCCTCCAGGGCTACGTCCACAAATATATGGCTTCTTAGGCTCTTTATTTAGATTTGCTGCAAAATATGGCGTTGCGCGCACTATATCTCCGATCATACAATCATGAACAAGGTTCACCAACCTCTGTAAGGTGGACTAGATCACACCAAGCTCCTCAGCCTGTGATCTAACCCTCAAGATCTAGTTACTTGACTATTCTACAACTCAACAACTTACACAATTGTATAAAAACAACAATATTCAAACTAGAATCAATTTTCCAGTTGATCCCAATAGACACACTTCGAACCTCTCCAAAAGAATAATGACCAACCTTGACCTAGACCTCTTGGTCCTTATTTATCCTAATTTTCAATCTTATCAGTCATTACAATCTATTAACAAAACCCTAACCCTAACATGGTTAGGTCTAACTGCATGTGTGCCTTGCATGCTTTCCTCCTTTGCATGTGGCTTCTCCTCGCACATGCTTCTTTTCCTGTCAGTTGTTCTTCTCCAAAATTGTCCTTACCTTCCAAAAATAGACCTTTTCTCATAATAGGCTTGCGCCCAACACACGGTCCTATGAATATTTGCATGGTTTTATCCAAGTGTAATCCAACACACAATTCCTATTAAATAAGAAGCAAAGCCAGTAAGACAAAGGCAAAGACTGATAAATCCTGCACTTGAAGAAATCGTTAGAAAAGAGGTTGAGAAGCTTTTAACTACTCAGATAATTTTCCCTGTTAAATATTCATAATGGGTTTCAAATCTTGTCCTAGTACGGAAGAAGAATGGAGATATTATATTATGTGCTGATTTCCATGCTTTAAATAAGGCAAGTGTTAAGGAAAATTTTCCTCTTCCTAATATGGAATTAGTTTTACAATAAGTAGCAGGATCTCAAATGATGTCACTTCTTGACATTTTCTTAGGGTATAATCAAATACATGTCAAGAGAGTTGAAAAATGTAAAACTACTTTCACTACACATTCGGGCACCTTTGCTTATGAGTGCATACCTTTTGGATTGATCAATGGAGGTGCCACTTTCCAGTGAGCTATGCAAATAGTTTTTGATGATCTAATTGGTAAAATTATTCAAATCTACCCTAATGAATTAACTCTATAATCTAACAACTAAGAAGATATTTCGATAATCTTAAACAAGTTTTCCTTTGTTGAAGAAAATTTGGTATGTCATTAAATCCTACAAAATCCATTTTTGGTGTCATTGCAAGAAAACTCCTTGGACATATTGTCTCTTATACAAGCATCAATATTGACTTAGAAAAAGTTATTTCCATTCAAAATCTTCAAGCTCCAACTTCAAAAAAAGAAATTCAATCATTCATGGGTAAGATCAATTTCATCAGAAGATTTATATCTCATTTTGCTAGAATGGTAAAACCAATTCATAATTTTTTAAAGCAAGATCGAGCATTTTCCTGGAATGATGCTTCTGAAAAATCATTTGTAGAAATAAAAAATGAAAATAGTTATGCACCAGTATTGGCAAAGCCTGATTTTACAAATTAATTTATCATATATACTAATGCCACTGAAGAAGCTATTTTTTCAATTCTTCTTCATAAACATGATCATAATCATGAACAACTAATAGCGTACATGAGTCAAATTTTATCTGAAGATGAACTCAAATATACCTTAATTGAAAAACATGCATTTTCTCTTGTTAAAGTTATTGATAAATTTTATCATTTCATTCTTGGTAAGCATACTAAGGTAAAAGTCCCTCTACCTGCAATCAATTTTTCACATTCACAAACACATCTATTTAGAAATATTCAACATTGGCTTGCCAAAATCCAAGAACATTATTTCACGATTACTACTTCTAATACAATCAAGGGGCGTGATCTAGCTCTACACCTGGCTCAACATCTTGAACCATGATATTCTTTTGAAAATAATGAAGATGCCTTATCTGCATTATTCCTAATTGAATATGAGAATCTTGATTTGGCAAGAGATTCATTGTATCGGGACAAAATTTATTATTTGCAATATGAAATATGTCCTGATAATCTTAAGCATCATGAATGAAGGATGACTCGTCTTGAGGCTTCCAAAAAATAATTTCTTAGTACTTCACTCTTCCATAGTGTTATAACTCTGTAAATTTGTTTGGATGATAAAATAAATGACAGAGGTAACCTACAAACCACTTTAGAGATAGGTACTAGCCTTCTCATCTTAGAGAGGGCTCTCTCCTGTCACTTGGTATTTAATAGATGAGTTTTCTTTAACAATTCAATGGCTAGGTTTGGTTGCTTTGAAGGATTTTTTATAATTTTGCTGGCAAGGAAGGGGAGGGACACTTAGGGCTATGGAGTCAAACTTCTAAAAATGGATGGAAGCACTAACTGGTCGATAGAATTCTCCAGAGGATAAAGGCTAAATGAGGAAATAAATCTAAGTTATAAATTGTAATTTACAGAGTGTGAGAAGAAAGGAAAACATATAACTGTATCAAAGCATTAAATAAATGAATTTTGACTTAGTTAGGAAGAACTTAACATAGTTTAAATTGCTTCAGTCGAGAGCATCACAAGATGAATTTTGGGCCTTTAACTGTCCAATTTAAACAAAATACAGTGAAAATGGAATTTAAGCACACAAGAAATACATACAAAGAAAGAAGACGAAACTCAGACCACCACCATTAGAATCTTTTCATGGAAATTTCAGGACATATGCATGTGCATTCTATTCATCTTCAAAAAATTACATTCAAGTTCCAAATAGAAAAAAACGTGCCCTTGCACATCTGCCAACCCCTAATACATTTGGAACTCCTAATATTTATACAAGTTGATTTCTTTCGGTTTGAAACCGATTACAATGATTAAAATGAAACGCTTTAGTTTTGAAACCGTTTACAATGATTAAAATGAAATGCTTCGGTTTTGAAACCGTTTACAATGATTAAAATTAAACACTTCAGTTTTGAAACCGTTTACAATGATTCAAATGAAATTCTTTGGTTTGTAAATCGATTACAATGATCAGCAAGAAAACGTTTCTTGATCTGGATTATGGCTCCTCTGGCATTTTAATCCCTTTCTTTGCCACTTGCTTTGCTCTGGTCTTCCACGTGGTCTGCCATCTTTAGTGACATATGGACATCATCTACTGGGCCCTGGAAAACTACATTTTGTCTTACCCAACCTGATTATTTCCTTCCATTGCAAGTCAGAAGGGATATCATAATCTGTCATTTCCATTATCAAAATCTCCAGGTCAATGCAGAAAGCATATGACATCACTGGAAGTCCCAGCTTAACTTTTTTGAACTGATTCAGGATTTCAAAATCTATAATTAAATGCTCAACCAAAGTAGCTCCTTTCAAATTTTCCTCCGTGGTTTAGAACTTGGAATGATCCATTCTGCACTGATTCAAACGATCATTATATTTTTCCTGATCGTACAACTTTCCCTTTCCATCCCAAAATGGTGGAAGGACTTTGATAAACAATTCTTCGAACAAATCCTTGAACTCCTGTACACTCTATTCCATCTGTGTTGCCTTGGTTTGGACTGATTTCAATAGGATATGTTTATCAATAACCCTCCTGGCCCAGATAATCAATGTATTTCTTTCTTTAACCCCAATAGTCTAAAGGTCTACAGTAGGAATGGAGTTCAATAGATTTATGGCATTTTGGGCCCATTCTGATGGTTTCTTTGCTAAAGTTTCATTCACAACAGTGCACCTGCTTCTAGCTGTGATGGCTATGTTGTCTTTATCATTAATGAAATTCAAATATATTGTGAACTCGATAGCTTCAAAAGATATAGAGTCCCAGATGACATGCTTGGCCCCCTGCAATAGGCCTTTGCCTCTTAACCTCATCTTCAATTTATCTATTCTTTCTTGCATGAATTCATTCTCCTTTTGAAATTGAGTTATCCTTTCATCCTTTGCCTGCGCCTCATGTTTCAATTTCTCTATGCTTCCTTTTATCCCTTTGATTTCTTCTTCTTTCAAGCTAACTTGTGACATAGCCTGGATAATTCCTCTAGTGTTTGACCCAACTTCTGCAGCAGGAGCTTCAACCACAACCTTGTTTATCAATTCTATCTTCTCTTATGACCATTTCACATTTTCTCGTTCTAGCTGCAACACCCTAGCCTTGTAGTCCAATGTCTCTTGGAGAAGTGTTTCCTTTTCCTGTTCTAGAACAACCAATTATGATGTTTGTGGATGCTTTGTAGTAGACATTTTCAATTTCTTCTTCAAGATTTGAATTAATTTGTCTTTCTCATCCAATGAGGATTTCAACCCTTGGGGGCCTTCAGATTCCAACCTCTTGACCTGAGTCTACCAAGCTCTACTAGATGTCTTTTCCTGCCTCAACTTTCCTTCCAATTTAATTGCATAAGATGATAGTTTTGAATTCTTCAAGATTAAACTCAAGTAA
>ML814855.1:169049-182953 GCA_009831015.1 Picea engelmannii | reverse complement strand
AAAAATTTCTTCAAGCTACATATGTAATTTATTCAACTCTAGTTTTCTCATCCTATAAGGAGTATTGGACACTAGGGAAGCTCCTGGAACCAAATCAATGGATAAATCAATGTCTCTCTTTGGTGGAAACCCTGGTATCTCCCCAAATACATCCTCAAAATATTTCAATATTGGATGGTCTTCAACACTTGAAATTTTATCCTTGCTTGCCTCTTCCATATGGGATGCATAAATATGGCATACTTTCCTGAAATTCTTCTTTAAATGCATGGTTGAAATTTCTCTAATAGATACAAGCCTTGGAATCCCTTGAACTTTTCCTTTCTTCCCTTACTCATCAAGACAAGTGAAAGGATTGATGTAGTAATCTAGGACAACATGATTCATGTCGAACCAATACATACCAATCAAGAAATCATATGAACCTAAAGGGATGATGTTCATATCTTCATTTGTGTTGATTCTGTTATCTCCTCAAATAAATTAGTGGAAATTTTTCTTTTTGAGGTGATAGGTTGTTGTCTAAATTTTATTCCTAAATTTTTGTAAGTAGGTTAGAGAGTCTGCATTCTGTAAATAAGCCCAAAAGAAATTTTGGATTTGGTTTGATCAAGAAAAAGTCAGAATCTCAAGTTTCGGTGGTTTAGGTGAGCCCGACAGACGCTCATTAACCACCGAAAGCTTTTGTTCCCGGCAGTTAAAAGGTCAAAGCAAGAATGCGGTTAACTACCGAAAAATTTTCAATGGTAAAAATGGAAAGCCCGTGCTTTCGCACGAGCCAGCTGTCAAGTTGGTGCATTGATGAAACGTAACCACCGAAATCTCGCGAAGTGGAAGGTATGCACGCTCTGATGGTGTCTATACAAAAATCTCAAGCTCCTATTGTCCTTTCGACCGCAATTGTCTTTTAAAAATCTAGACATGGTGGTGTCACTGAAATTCATGCATGATGGTCACGAAGCCTCCCTCCATTTCCAGTTGCAAGTACATGATCCATCATGATCCCGTTAATCCCTCATTAAATCCTTATTCAGTATCATTTTGAATTCCAGATATTTCTGAGATAGTCGCGGGTTCGCAGTTTCATCAGTTGAACGTATTTCCATAGATCCTAATCCCGTTTCTCCTGGTGATAGTCAAAGTGCCACTAGAGTCCAGCGATTGTTCAAGAGTCAATTAAGCCAGGGCGACTTATCAGGCAAGTCCAAAACTCATCTTGCTTCATATTTTAAATGAATTTACCACCGAAAATCTAAAATTTCAGCATGCCCTCAGTCAAATTGTCGCTCAAAATTTGTTTATCGTTTGAGCTCGGTGATCTGAATTTTGTGTCACCCTATCCCACCGGTTCTTCCCAGAGTTATACCCTCTGTGTTCCTAAATTCTAGAACCTTGGTCTCCCTAGACACTCAGCTTCCCATAATCACAAGAACAGAGAATATTGATCAATGTCAAAAGCAGGGCCAGTGTTGAGGTCTGAGGTAGATGGGGTTTGGTACTTGGAGGCGCACCCAGAGGTAGCGGAGTTTTTCAAACGAGCAGGGGTATTCACATACTGTGAAAAACTGACCAGTTTTCATCAACAGGTAGCTGAAGCTTTTTCAATTGTATATGATGGAAGATCTGCCAAGATAGGGAAAGAAGAGTTTATCATAGATGAAGCTTCTATAGCAGAGTTTACAGGTCTTCCATGGACAGGAGACTGTTGGTTTAAATCCACATTGCCATCAAATATAGAATTCAGGTCATATTTGCTTCCCATTCACAAAGACTTGATTTGGAAGAAGGATATTCCAATGTCCTTTTTAGAACCTCAGTGGCAGGCATTGCTAAAAGAAATTTTTGTTTACATTACCTGTGAGGGACGGTATAACAGAGTAATGTTTTACCATTTTAAGCTTCTCAATCATTTCACAGGCAGAGAAATGATAAATCTACCTTCCTATTTCCACAAGACTCTTACTAAGATGGTCAGACAAGTTAAAGCCAAGCCTACTAATGTTGCTAGCAGACTATCTCACCAAGGGCTTATTACTCTTCTTGTCAAGGAAGCTCTGCAAAGGAAACAGGTTAATTGGGGTTTCTTTCTTTTCTGGAATGAATTCCAAACAGAGAAACCACCAGAAGCTGAAACTAAGAAGAACAGTGGCAGAAAGACTATTACTCCCAAAAGCAGTCACAGGAAAAGGAAAGGTATCTCACCACCAAGAGATCCCATAAAGTCATCCTCTGGCAAGAAGAAAGGAATCAAAAGAAAGCTGCAGTTCGAAGGGAAGCAGTCTAAGGACCCTGCTACAGGAAACAACCCTTTAAACTTACCTTACAGCGATTCAGAACCAGAACAAGAATTGGCTGAGACACATGATAATGTGCAGACTGAACAGGGTGCAGACTATTGTTCAAATTTACCTTCACCAATTCCTCTAGAGGCACACAGTCCATCAGTGGCAGAACCCTATTCAAGTAAGCCTAAAAAAGCTAGATCACGAAAAATCAACAAACTCCTGCAACAGGTCTACGAAATGGAAGTCCTGGAAAGGGTGATTAAGAAAGATAATACAGACCTGACTAACAGAAATGCAGAGTTGTTCAAAACCAACCAAACCCTCAAATAAAATCACGACAAGATTAAAGACAGAAACAGGGTAGTGATCAGGGAAAACATGAAGCTGTATAGACAGCTGAGGATTCTCAGGTTGAAGTTAAAGGAGTTTCAATCACTAGCACAGGAGAAAACTGGATTAGATACTCTGGATAACTTAGCTACGACCATGGTAGACACACCAGAGCCTTCCACACAGCCAGCAGAAGTTCGCAGGTCTACACGAACAAGGGATGCCTCATCCAAGAAACCTTGAACATCAAAAAGGGATCTACGGTAAGCATTTTTGCAATTTTGAAGTTTTCTCAAAGATGAATTTTTGGTGGTTTAGGCAAACAGGATGATTGTTCATTAACCACTGAAAAAACATGAATTTTGGTAGATAATTCGCTCAGGAGCTCTCTAAGTTAACCACCGAAAGCCTGTCATTTCCAGAATGATCGAGTTTTTACACAGATCGAAGTTTTTTGAGCTGGAAAGGTTTGAAACCTCTTCGAATGAATATTTGATGAATTGTCAAGACAAATCCAATAACCATTTTTGATAGATTATGGGAAGAGGAAGTGTTTCAAATATTTTTAGTATCTTTGACAAAGACAGAAAATCAGGACATTTTCTCACATCAACAGATTCGAATTTATCTCTCTTGGAGAGTCAGCATTCAGCCTTGGGAGGCTATTGTGCACTACACCATCACTCAACAAGAGAGGAGGACCAGAAAATCTTGGATTGACCTCATTTTTGGGGATCATCCCACATCTTTTGCAACTAGATTTTGATTTACTATCTTTAGCTTATTTGATCCATATTTTCAGGATCTCAGAACTGCTTTGTAAAGCTATAAAGCTAAGGGTAGAACATGAACCAAGAATTCGACTTTGGAGACCTTTTTTTTTCATATTATGTAACTCAAAACTTCTCATTTTCATATGAAGTAATACAAGCATCTTTTGCCATAACTTGTTTAGATTTCATCTTCTTGTCTATTCTGTACTTGCACCTGGGTATTATATTCATGTTGTTATGCTTGTCTATGCCAGATAACTATCATATTATCACTGCATTCATAAGTTTAAATTTGCAAGTATTCCTGTGATTATTGTAATTGGCCATTCATATATGCTTTATATGTGATTCTGCTGATATAATAGTTTTTTCTCCATTCATCCCTTTGTTTGTAAACTCTCTAAACATTTGTGGTTGAAAGCCTTGTCCACCTAAATGTGTTTATGCATGATTTGAGTGACAAATGATTCAGTCCTCCGACTTGATCCAAACCCCCACTTTTTATTGAGAAAATAGTTACCAAAAGATTAAGTTACCAGGCATCTCTGACTTACAACCTAGGAGAGTTTCCTAGAGTGATAACAAATTGGCATCGTTGCCGGGGAGAGGAGATCGAAGCTCAGCTTCCTTGGGAGATGGCATAGCTCCAGCTTTGATGATAGACAAAGTATAGACATCATTCGGGTTGTAATTTTCTATCTGGCGACTCCATTTAAATGAAGTGGCTCCAAAAAGAGCTCACACGAGGGCGAACCAAGAAGGCC
This sequence comes from Picea engelmannii, assembly GCA_009831015.1. Taxonomy (NCBI): domain Eukaryota; kingdom Viridiplantae; phylum Streptophyta; class Pinopsida; order Pinales; family Pinaceae; genus Picea; species Picea engelmannii. The sequence continues at coordinate 178,801 of ML814855.1, read as the reverse complement.
CACTGACAACACCAGTTCCTGACCCTGAGAAGATCATCAGTAAGGGTAAATCTTTGCAAAGACAGGCTTCTGGATCTACAAAGGCAGTAGATTCAGGTATTCAAACCGGCACTCCTCCTTTCATATCTAAAAAACCTCTAGTTGAATCCCCTGCTGCTGAAATTCATAATTCTCATGAAATCAAAAATTTATCTCAAATATTGAAGGTAGGAGAACCTTAACTTTCTTCTAATATTACTGACTCTGTTCTTGAGGTCGATGCTTCATCCCATCCTAAAGAGATAATCACAGGGTCTTCTCAGCAAAAGGAAACCTCTTCCTCATCTTCTTTGAATTCCTCACCCATCAAACCTACCGAAGGTGTTCTATACACCCACACTAATCTGCCTGTTCTTGAAGATATTCTTCATGACCTGTCCTCTAAGGGAGAAGAAAATCTAGCCTTGCTGCTCGGTCAGTTTTATAAAGCCTCTTATTTTTCACCCATTTCTGAAAATCCTGCTCAAGGTGAAGTGAGACAACCATTCTATTTTAACTCAGACATCCTGTCCCCCCCTTCATCTCCTACGAGTTCCTCTTCTGTGTCAACTCCCAAGATTGCCATGGCTACCCCTTTAACCAGGATGGAACAGATTTTGGCAAATAGGTATGCCCCACTTGTATTTCCAAACCCTTTGTCTGCTATGCCAACTAGAGATTATCAGAAATATATGCCAAAGTTTACCGCAGCGAGGGATTATACTGCTGAAGAACATATCGAAGCTTTTTATGCTTATGCTGAAAATATTAACATTTCAGAAGAAGATGTGTGGACCAGAGTTTTTGTTTAAAGTTTGGATGGCCAAGCCAGGAAGTGGTTCAAAGAGCTACTGGAAAATTCGATCACAGGTATTGAACAATTAGATGAGGTATTCTTAAAACACTGGGGAGAAAGAAGAGATCTGTTATACTACATTTCTGAGTTCGAAAATATGAAGAGAGAAGATGGAGAGTCGGTCTCAGACTTCATCAAGAGGTTCAATAGAATGTTTGGCAAGATCCCTGCAGAGATTAAACCAAGCGATGCATCGGCAAAGATCGCATTCTCTGCTGCCTTTGATCCAGATTTTTGTCTAGTCCTCAAAGAAAGACGATCAGCCACACTTTCTTTAATGCAAGATGTCGCCCTCAAGGTTGAATCAAACATTACAGCATCTCAGAAGCTCAAAGGAAAGGTCGAGAGAAAGAAGTCTGTTGTTGAGTCCTCTTCTTCTTCTAATAGTAAAATGGAAAAGATGGCAAAGATGTTGGACAATTTGACATCTGAAATGTCAAAATTGAAGGTCCAGAATCAGCAACCAGCAAGGGCAAAAGAGCCAAATGCTTTTGCCCCAAGAAATCCAAATGCTTTTCCTTACAGAAGGAATAATCCACAATTTCAGATTCTTCAAAGAGATAGGAATGCAGCTGATGATCAAAGGATCAGACCACCTTTTCAAAATGCAATGTTAGATGAAGAACAACAGCCATCTCAAGATGAAGTCGAAGATGCAGATGAAATAAATTGTTTTGGTGATGAAAATGATTCTTCATTTTTGACACAAGTAGACTATGAAGAAGCCCTGATGGATCAGCAAATTCAAGAGACAAGTGTGGAAGAATCTGTCTACTTGACAGATGATCATAAAGGTTATAAATTAAGATCCAAGAGTGTTGGTTCGAAACCATTGATTGTTGCTCCTGTGAAGAACAAGGAAGTCGCTACTCCTGTGAAGAGTAAAGAAGTTGCTTCCAAATAGCCTCTCGCTCCTCAAAAACAAACCTCTCCTGCAAAACAGCAGCAGAAGCAAACACAGCCCCCAGCCAAGGAGCAAGTCAGTCTCAATGCTCCTTCCAATGAGGTTAAAGGTTCAGATAGATCAGCTTTCTCTTTTAATTTTGAATCAGAAATTCAGAAAGTTAAGATACCTATGCCTTTAACTGAACTCATGAAGAATGAAATATTTAAATAAGCCATCCTGAAGTCTCTTGAGCCGAAGACCTCTTCATCTGATGATTTTGTTAACCTACAAGATGATAAGCCAATAGTAACCATAGGGCCTATGATAGAAGACCGAGATGATTCCTGTCCACCATTCTACATATCCCTAAATGTCCATGATAATATCCTCCACAATTGTTTTCTTGATTCTGGGGCGTCACATAATCTTATGCCCAAAGCAGTGATGGATGAGCTTGGTCTTGAGGTCACCAAGACATATCACAATCTATTCTCCTTCGATTCTAGGAAATTCAGATGTCTTGGCCTCATCAAAGACCTTGTTATAAACCTTGCCCAATTGCCAATGAGAAGCATGGTGATGGATGTGGTGGTTACTGATATCCCACCTAAGTTTGGGCTTATTTTGTCTCGTCCATGGGGAAAAAGGTTAGGAGGTACCTTGTAGATGGATCTATCATATGCTACAATTCTGGTGTTTGGGGGGGAGCTGAAAAGACTTTACAGGGAGAATCAACTAGCCTACATCATCAGCGATGCAAAAAACTTTGTAAATCATCCTATTTATGTTGTGGATACAGATTTTGGCTTGTGCATTCTTCAAATAGATGATTCTCAATCGACTCCTATGCAGCTTGTGAAGCCTATCGAACAACAATCTAATGATAAGGACGTTTCAGTTTGGACCATGTATTTTGATGGGGCCAGTACTAAAGATTCAGCAGGTGCGGGGGTAGTCTTGATTTCTCCTTCAAAGGAGACTATATCTTTGTCTTTCAAGCTCGACTTCAGAACTACTAACAACATAGCAGAATATGAGGCCTTGCTATTGGGATTAAATTCAGCCAAGGATATGGGGATAAAAGGTTTAAAGGTATTTGGAGATGCGGACCTCATTATACAACAGGTAAACAGTACCTTTCAAGCCAAGCATGTCAGATTGAAGGCCTATAGGGATGAGGTATGGAAAGTGCGAGATTCTTTTTCTATTTTTGAAATTTCGTATATACCCAGGGATATGAATCAGCTTGTTGATTCCCTTGCTGTTTCAGCCAACATGTTCATTCCTCCCATGCCCCCCTAGGCTCAGTTATGAGATCCAAGTAAAATATCGACCATCCTTACCCGACAATATTAAATACTGGAAATTTTTTGAGGATGATGATGAACTTAACAGATTTCTTCAAGTGGTAGATGAATTTTCTGATATGCATGTTGACCAGCAGAATCTAAATGTAGAAGAATCCCAGAAGCCCAAGCTAAAGCAAAGATTGCGTCAGTATGATATTGTTCAGCTACCTAACAATTATATACCCCGAGGTTTGGTACCCCTCGAAAAGATTTTTGACCAGAATGACGTTCCTTACAAGCCAGACAAAAAGGAGAAAGACCCGATTGTTCACGAGCATAACGTAGGGGGTGAAAGCCATCCCAAACTCATAAATCTGTCTTCCGAATTGTCTACTGATCAGAAGTCCAAATATTGCAGCATTTTGAAGGAATTTTCTGATGTTTTTTCTTGGAAATATAGTGACCTCAAGACTTATGACCCTGATATCATTCAACATAAGATCCTCTTGAAAAAGACACCATTCCTTTCAAACAAAAGCTCAGACCTATCAATCCTCTTCTTCTGCCTGTGATTGAAAGAGAAATTAAAAATCTCCTCGATGCCAAGATCATTATCCCCTTGAGATACTCCAAATGGATTGCCAATCTAGTGATAGTAAGGAAGAAAAATGGTGAGGTCAGATTATGTGTAGATTTCATAAACCTAAACAGATGCTCTAAGAGAGACAACTATCCCCTACATAAGATGGAACACTTGTTGTAAAGGATTTCAGGGGCTAATGTCATGTCTTTCCTAGATGGTTTTTCCGGCTACAATCATATTTCTGTCCACCCTAATGACCAGGAGAAGACTGCATTTACTACTCCTTGGGGTACCTTTATGTACGCCAAGATGCCATTTGGGTTAATGAATGTCAGGGCCACATTCCAAAGGGCCATGGACATAGCTTTCGTGGGAGAAAAGGACAAGTTTGTCCTCATATATATTGATGACATCATAGTATATTCCAGCAGTCATGAGGAGCATCTAAAGCATTTGAAAAGAGTGTTCTCGAAATGCAGGCAGTTCGAAATCTCATTGAATCCCAAAAAGTCCGAGTTTTCTCTCATGAAAGGAAAGCTCTTAGGCCACATCATCTCATCAGAAGGTGTAAATATTGATCCATCTCAGGTGGAGGCAATCCAAAGGCTATCCTTGCCAAGATCAAAAAAGGATATTCAATCACTGCTCGGTAAGATAAATTTTGTTAGAAGATTTGTGCCAAACTTTGTCGAATTAGTTAAACACATAACATGCATGTTGAAAAAGGGGTCTGAGATAAAATGGACAGACAACGCAAGAAACTCTTTTCAGGATATCAAGCGAGCTATCGTGGAATCCCCGACTCTGATCAGCCCAGATTACAGTAAGATCTTCTATGTTTTTTCCTTTGCTTCCTATGACACAGTGGCAGTAGTTCTGCTACAGAAAGATCATGACAATTTGGATCATCCCGTGGATTTCTTCAGCAAAACACTCAGAGACACTGAACTAAGGTATGATCCCATCGAGAAACAAGCTTATGCTCTCATAAAATCTTTCAAATCCTTCAGAATTTATATTCTTCACTCAAAGGTCATCACATATGTCCCCTCATCCTCTGTGAAAGATGTTTTGACTCAGCCCGATATTGACGGAAAGAGAGATATATGGATTTCAAAGTTGATTGAGTTCAACATTGAAGTAAATCCCACCAAATTGGTGAAAGGCCAGGGCCTTGCTAAGCTCTTAACGGAGGAAAATCATGAGTTGTTGGACATTAATTTCGTAGGAGAAAGTTTAGCAAATTTGCAGATGGAATTGGCAGCGATTGGACAGCATAGCAGTCAACAAGTGGCAGAGCACTTGTCTTCTTGTGAATGGTATTCAGGTATTATACATTTTTTGCAAAAGCTAGAAGTTCCCCCTGAACTTAGTATGACTCAAGCTCGAACCCTTAAGCTAAGAGCTATCAAATTTTGCATTTACAATAATCTGTTATATTGGAAAGACCCTGCTGGTTTGCTTCTCGTATGCTTAGACAAAGAAGAGTCAGTCCAAGTTACACATCAATTTCATTCAAGTGTTTGTGGGGGTCATCATTACTGGAAGACCATTGTCCATAAAATCCTAAGGGCTGGACTCTATTGGCCATTCCTCTTCTCAGATGTGTCTGCATTCGTCAAAGCTTGTGACAAATGTCAAAGATTTACGAGATAGCAACAGCTAAAATCTTTACCCCTGAGACCTATCGTGGTGAATGGCCCTTTTCAGCAGTGGGGTTTAGATTTTATAGGTGAGATAAATCCTTCATCTAGTGGTCAGCATAAGTGGATCTTGGTAGCCACAGATTATTTTACAAAGTGGATAGAGGCGATTCCCACCCGGAATCAATCACCAGGTAGTCATGAAGTTTCTCTATGAAAATATTTTGAGCAGATTCGGTTGTCCCAAAAGGTTGGTAACAGATAATGCAGCGGTGTTCAAAGTAGAGGCATTAGTAGACATGTGTAAATCAATGGGCATCCAGCTGGTACATTCGACCCCCTACTACCCTCAAGGTAATGGCTTGGCTGAATCATCCAATAAGAGCTTAATCAAAATCATCAGAAAACTGTTAGAGGAAAACAAAAAGAATTGGGATTCCAAACTGAAATTTGCTATGTGGGAAAACAGAGTAACTATTAAAAATTCCATAGGAACTTCTCCATTCAAATTGGTCTATGGGACTAATGTTATTTTTCATGTTCAGTTAGTTTTGCCAGTGGCTAGGTTCTTTTAGGAAGAGAAAACTGAGTCAAATTATATGGTAAGAAGGATGCTTGATTTGGTGGAACTACAATAAGCTCGCGAACAATTAGTGGACAGATCAGAGTCTCATCAAAGGAAGATCAAAAATACTTTTGACAGAAAGGCGAAGGTGGACAATTTTTAGATTGGTGACTGGGTTCTAAAATGGGATGCTCTTAGAGAGGATAAAGGCAAGCATAACAAGTTCTATTCTTTGTGGACGGGTCCTTTTCTGATTACCCAAGTACAAAATAACAACACTTTCATGCTGCAGAATCTGGGAGGTGAAGAAATGTTTGGTGGCTCGGTAAATGGGCGTTTTTTAAAACTCTATTTTGTCTAAGGCTGTGAAGCCTAGACATTGTAATGTTAGTCTTAGTTTTTATTTTTGCAGAATAACTCCATGCCCAATGGAAACACTAGCAGATAGCTTTTGTTTATCTTATTTTTCAGGAAAGGCATTGATTCTATGGTTCTTGAAACCTCACAGGGAGGCATTCATCCCCAATAGGAGCCAGTGTTATCTCCTCAAATAAATTAGTGGAAATTTTTCTTTTTGAGGTGATAGGTTGTTGTCTAAATTTTATTCCTAAATTTTTGTAAGTAGGTTAGAGAGTCTGCATTCTGTAAATAAGCCCAAAATAAATTTTGGATTTGGTTTGATCAAGCAAAACTCAGAATCTCAGGTTTCGGTGGTTTAGGCGATCCCGACAGGCGCTCATTAACCACCGAAAGCTTTTGTTCTCGGCAGTTAAAAGGTCAAAGCAAGAATGCGGTTAACTATCGAAAGCTTTTCAATGATAAAAAAGAAAATCCCGTGCTTTCGCACGAACCAGCTGTCAAGTTGGTGCAATGATGAAACGTAACCACCGAAAGCTCGTCAAGTGGAAGGTATGCGTGCTCTGATGGTGTATATTTGAAAATCTCAAGCTCCTGTTGTCCTTTCGACTGCAATTGTCTTTTCAAAATATAGACACGGCGGTGTCACTGAAATTCATGCATGATGGTCACGAAGCCTCCCTCCATTTCCAGTCGCAAGTACATGATCCATCATGATCCTGTTAATCCCTCATTAAATCCTCATTCAATATCATTTTGAATTCCAGAGATTTCTGAGATAGTCGTGGGTTCGCAGTTTCATCAGTTGAATGTATTTCCATAGATCCTAATCCCGTTTCTCCTGGTGATAGTCAAAGCGCCACTAGAGTCCATCGATCGTTCAAGAGTCAATTAAGCCAGGGCGAATTATCAGGCAAGTCCAAAACTCGTCTTGCTTCATATTTTAAATGAATTTACCACCGAAAATCTAAAATTTCGGCATGCCCTGAATCAAATTGTCGCTCGAAATTTGTTTAGCGTTTGAGCTCGGTGATCCGAATTTTGTGTCACCCTGTCCCACCGGTTCTTCCCAGAGTTATACCCTCTGTGTTCCTAAATTCTAGAACCTTGGTCTCCCTGGACACTCAACTTCCCATAATCGTAGGAACAGAGAATATTGATCAATGTCGAAAGCAGGGCCAGTGTTGAGGTCTGAGGTAGATGGGGTTTGGTACTTGGAGGCACACCCAAAGGTAGCAGAGTTTTTCAAATGAGCAAGGGTATTCACATACTGTGAAAAACTGACCAGTTTTCATCAAAAGGTAGCTGAATCTTTTGCAATTGCATATGATGGAAGATCTGCCAAGATAGAGAAAGAAGAGTTTATCATAGATGAAGCTTCTATAGCATAGTTTACAGGTCTTCCATGGACAGGAGACTGTTGGTTTAAGTCCACATTGCCATCAAATATAGAATTCAGATCATATTTGTTGCCCATTCACAAAGACTTGATTTGGAAGAAGGATATTCCAATGTCCTTTTTAGAAACTCAGTGGCAGGCATTGCTAAAAGCAATTTTTGTTTACATTACCTGTGAGGGACAGTATAACAGAGTAATGTTTTACCATTTTAAGCTTCTCCATCATTTCACAGGCAGAGAAATGATAAATCTACCTTTCTATTTCCACAAGACTCTTACTAAGATGGCCAGACAAGTTAAATCCAATCCTACTAAGGTTGCTAGCAGACTATCTCACCAAGGGCTTATTACTCTTCTTGTCAAGGAAGCTCTGCAGAGGAAACAGGTTAATTGGGGTTTCTTTCTTTTCTGGAATGAATTCCAAACAGAGAAACCACCAGAAGTTGAAACTAAGAAGACCAGTGTCAGAAAGACTGTTACTCCCAAAAGCAATCACAGGAAAAGGAAAGGTATCTCACCACCAAGAGATCCCATAAAGTCATCCTCTGGCAAGAAGAAAGGAATCAAAAGAAATCTACAGTTCGAAGGGGAGCAGTCTAAGGACCCTGCTACAGGAAACAACCCTTTAAACTTACCTTACAGCGATTCAAAACCAGAACAAGAATTGGTTGAGACACAGGATAATGTGCAGACTGAACAAGGTGCAAACTATTGTTCAAATTTACCTTCACCAATTCCTCCAGAGGCACACAGTCCATCAATGGCAGAACCCTCTTCAAGTAAGCCTAAAAAAGCTAGATCATGAAAAATCAACAAACTCCAGCAACAGGTCTACGAAATGGAAGTCTTGGAAAGGGTGATTAAAAAAGCTAATACAGACCTAACTGACAGAAATGAAGATTTGTTCAAAACCAACCAAACCCTCAAAGAAAAGCATGACAAGATTAAAGACAGAAATAAGGTATTGATCAGGGAAAACATGAAGCTGTATAGACAGTTGAGGATTCTGAGGTTGAAGTTAAAGGAGTTTCAATCACCATCACAGGAGTAAACTGGATTAGATACTCTGGCTAACTTAGCTATGACCATGGTAGACATACCAGAGCCTTCCACACATCCAGCAGAAGTTCGTAGGTCTGCACGAACAAGGGTTGCCTCATCCAAGAAACCTTGAACATCAAAAAGGGATCTACGGTAAGCATTTTTGCAATTTTGAAGTTTTCTCAAAGCTGAAGTTTCGGTGGTTTAGGCAAACAGGATGACTGTTCATTAACCACTGAAAAAACAGGACTTTCGATAGATAATTCGCTCAGGAGTTCTCTAAGTTAACCACCGAAAGCCTGTCATTTCCAGAATGATCAAGTTTTTACACAGATCGAAGTTTTTTGAGCTGGAAAGGTTTGAAACCTCTTCAAATGAATATTTGATGAATTGTCAAGACAAATCCAATAACCATTTTTGATAGATTATGGGAAGAGGAAGTGTTTCAAAGATTTTTAGTATCTTTGACAAAGACAAAAAATCAGGACATTTTCTCACATCAACAGATTCGAATTTATCTCTCTTGGAGAGTCAGCATTCAGCCTTGGGAGGCTATCTTGCGCTACACCAGCACTCAACAAGAGAGGAGGACCAGAAAATCTGGGATTGACCTCATTTTTGGGGATCATCCCACATCTTTTGCAACTAGATTTTGATTTACTATCTTTAGCTTATTTGATCCATACTTTCAGGATCTCAGAACTGCTTTGTAAAGATATAAAGCTAAGGGTAGAACATGAACCAAGGGTTCGACTTTGGAGACTTTTTTTTTTCATATTATGTAACTCAAAACTTCTCATTTTCATATGAAGTAATACAAGCTTCGTTTGCCATAACTTGTTCAGATTTCATCTTCTTGTCTATTCTGTACTTGCACCTGGGTATTATATTCATGATGTTATGCTTGTCTATGCCAGATAACTGTCATCTTATCACTGCATTCATAAGTTTAAATTTGCAAGTATTCCTATTATTATTGTAATTGGCCATTCATATATGCTTTATATGTGATTCTGCTGATATAATAGTTTTTTCTCCATTCATCCCTTTATTTGTAAACTCTCTGAACATTTGTGGTTGAAAGCCTTGTCCATCTAAATGTGTTTATGCATGAT
>ML814855.1:144638-166275 GCA_009831015.1 Picea engelmannii | reverse complement strand
ACTAACAATTCTTGATTTCGTAGATCCCTAGTGGTCATCCCTCCTATCATGATATTTGGAAGAATCCACTTACCTAGTACTAGATGTTTATTTTGTTCCAAAATCCTTATGGACTTGCCTCTAAAACATATTCAAACTTGACAATAGCTCATCCTAAGCTCTCATCACCCTTTCATTGTCCACTCTATATATCTACACTTCTTTATGTAACATTATCATAGTTTCATCTAGCTCCACCCTACTTCTTCATCCATTGGACTAAGTCTTTGTATTCCCCATGTTGACATGTAACCCTATGATATCATCTTCATGGTTATAAGATCCATAGGAATCCTCTGTGTCTCTAGTCCTCATATAGGGACCAATTATATTCTACCTAAACCTCTAATTCTGCAAAAATGTGCATGCAACAATTATTATAGAATTATGCCTATTGCAAAATTATCACTAATTAGGCTACATGCCTTTATTTCCATTGATTTTTTTAAGGACACTGATACATAATCAACATTCTAATTTTTTCAAGTATTTTCTCTTATCAATTAGTTATTTGATGGATACACTTATGTCTCCATATGATTTCTAGAATGAAAGTTATGGCCTTGCAAAACTAGTAGTTTCACCCCTTTTTGCACATGTTTGATAGGTACAAAAAATATCAGAGGCTTCTACTCCTTGTAGAAGAAAATCTGGCAAGAACCAGGAAAAATTTTATGTCGAGCACAAATAGTATTTATTATTGTGAACAAAAAAAAACTTTCATATTTGGAAATAGATGGTCCTATCAAATTCTGTATAAATATGGAATTGATGACTTTGCGCTTTTACATTTTCTCCATGCTTTTTTTTTAAACATCGGATATTATTTGCATACGTGGTAATCTATTGACATGGAAAATGATGTGACACCTCATGCTCACATGGAACCCTAAGGGAATGCCATGTCACCCCTATAACCACCAGAGCCATCTCTCTCTCTCTCTCTCTCTCCCTCTCTCTCCCTACATCCAAAATTGACGCATTGCTTGCCCTGCAGCTTATGGTTATAATTATTTGGATGGATTCAATGCCTACCATTTGTCTCCTCCATACTCGACCCTACGACCACTTCCAAGTACCATTTGAACAAAATTGTTCATAAATTTGGGAGAGCTTTCCTACATTTCCCAAATTTATCCATGGTCAACTTTGCAACACTGTCATCTTAGTTAAACTGACATTGTAAATTGTCAATTTAACTTTCCTAGACCGAAATTCATTCTTATTTTGTCCCCTTATTGTCATTAATCTTCTCAACAACAATTCTAAGTACGAATTTCTCATGTATTCGCTCAGAAATTGGAGACTTTTACCCAATTTCCCATGACTAATCAAAAATTCATAATCCATCTAATTTCAAGCCTGAATTTACTCAATCAAACATTAAAATTGGGGATTTTTAATCCCTGATCTCAATTTCCCCAAATTTTCATAATAAATTTTCCCAATTTCACTTTGGGAAAAATTCGACAATAATTTGCAGGTGTATTAGAATATCACCCATGCAATTCTTTGCTTCAACATGTTGACTCTAGCCTATGCAAGTTCAATGTTGAACTTGTGGCTATGATACTAAACTGTAGCACCCCTGTTACTAACCCATAAAAATAAATTTTCTTTTTCTGATACCATTAATTAAAAATCATGCAACATGCCAAAACGCCCATGCCTATAACAACAATTCCAATAAACACAAATGAAACTAATTTATCATACACATGGCAGCATGTAATTACTCAAAAACATAGAGTTTATGAACGACAATTTAAACCCATAAAAAATATATTTCATAGAGATAAAACACTTATCTTTTAGATCAAATGTGGAACCAACTATAGAGGATGCATGTTACACCCAACCATAGACATGTTGCTCCAAATATCAAGATCAAGTCACCTTCAAGTTGGGGCTAAGAGTCCACAAGAAAAGGGGTCTCCGAAGGGTGTCTATTGTTCATTCATAGAAATTTATTTTCCTACATCCATCCCAATCCACCATCTCTCTTCCCCACAAGCTACACAACCCAAGGAATGTGATCCCCTTCTCTGCTACACAATCCCTCAGGATATCCCCCTTCTCTCTAGGGCTCCAGGACATGTTGGATAGGAATCTCTCTTGTTGGGGACTCCAAGGAATTACAATTGCAACAATAAACTCTCAAAAACAAATCATTTTCTTTGCATAAAAAAACTCACTCTACAAGCCTAACAACCAGTTATCCAAGTGGATATTGGTGGCCACCCACCTATTCCAAATTGGCCCCTCTTGACAATTGTTAGTTCAACAAGTTCTTCAGTAATTATTTGTAATTGTGGGTTCTACAATTTTGGGGTTGTTTGAATCCCTACACAGCTTCCAGGTGGAGATTGGTGGCCGCCCACCAAATCCAACTGGCTTATTTTGGAAGTTTTCATGTCAATACATCTTTATGTACTTCCATGGCCGTTTTGGGGCCCTAAATAGTGTTTCTTTGGATTTCCACAGTCAAACTGTAGATGGAGTCATATTTTGACAACATAATGTGTAGTTCTTGAAAATACCTTTCTAACAGGCTATCACGTGCCTAAAATGGAGGTCGTATGAAAACATTATGACCCTAGGAAGTTGAGGTACCAACTTACCCATCAGGACCCACATAACTTTTGGTGTTTCATCAACTAGGGCTAGGTTTTTGTATGTCTAGGGTTTTTTCATTCATGAGTAATGCTAAAAAGGCCTTTGGAGCTTCATTGTAATCATTCTTCTCAGATGGATGTGTGTATCAGCCACATCTCTTTTTAGAGATAGCTACCACCATTCGAGGAAGTTGTTTTCAGTTCTGTAGTTTACAGTTTCAACCTATTTTATTTATTCAATAGAAGTTATTGTTCACTGGATATATTTTATTGTTCTCCTTATATCTATGTTATTGTATTCAGTCTATTATTCCTTTCCTTCTTCTCATAAATCTGGATCAATGGTATCAGAGCAATCTACTCTTCATTTATTTTTCTTTGTGCATGTCCCCAACAACATCTAGGTACAAGAAGTTGGGACTCGAACCAGTCGATCCTTTTCAATATCGGCCATGCCGAGCCCAAAAACAACCCACGGGGGACGAGAAGAAAGATGATGGAGCAGGAGATCCTTTTAAAATATTGTTCGAGGAAGCCCTTGTGCGATAAAGGAACGAAATGATGGACAAATTTGAACAGATCCTTCTGAGGCTGCCCATAGGAGACACATCTTCATCAAGTGGCCATGAAACCCCCTTCAAGGTACAAGTAAATTTTTATATTCCATTATTTGAAGGACTAATATATGTGGATGTTGTAGATAAATGGCTAAATCTGCTCAAAGGGTATTTTTCGGTCCATAATTTTCCAACGTGGAAAAGATTACTTTTGCACTCCTCAAGGTTTCCCCCCATGTTAAGGACGGTGCAATACTTACTTTGAATAAAGGGCCATAGAGGAATCTGAAATATTTGTAGTCGCCCTCACTTGGCATTCCTTCAGGAATTCCATTAATGAACAATACTACCATTTTGGAAGCTACGAGGACCAGTACATATGATGGACCATGTTGCTTCAGGAAAGGGACCAGACAGTTCCATATCTCACTAAAATTTTCCATGCCTGCACACCAAATTGGGTATCAAAGACTATGAATGACATCTGGTGCTAAAATATCACGATTGTCTGCATAGATATATTCAAACAAAAATGGAGTTTCTATACATCGCATCATTACGTGTAGATTATATATACATTGTCAAGATTGAGCATAAATTTAAGCAGAAGAGGTGAGAGTTTGGATCTAAAAATGCCTCATAGTTGAAGCAGGGAAAGGTGTCCCAAACCCACAAAACAAGGGACAAAGAAAATATGGTCTCTCTCAATACAACCAGTCCAAGTCGCAACCCAAGAAGAGTAATGAGAAATCAAAGAAGGACATGGGAAAATGGTGAGAACACCATAAAATCCCTTGGCACAACACCAAATAATGTCACTCCAAGCAGTCACTGGTGGTCAAGATGAAATATTCTGATTCAGATGCAGATTTTGACTCTGAATCAAATCCAAAAAGTGGGAAGCAGATCATCGATGTCGAACCTAGTTCCACTGTCTCTACCACCAAAGTCCAACCAAGCGAAGCAGGTGAACCAAAGGAAGGGGAACGACTCTTTCACTCAGAGATATGGGTAAATGGGACTCCACTGCATTTCATTGTCGATAGCGGCAGCCAGAAGAACTTGATTTTAGTAGAGGTTGTCAAGCGGTTGGACCTGTCGATAACACTACACCCACAGCCTTACACCATGGGTTGGCTTCGCCAAGGATGAGATCTCTGCGTCAACCAAAAATGTTGTCTTCCCTATAGCATCAATCCCTTCAAAGACGAGGTATTGTGTGATATTTCTCCCCTTGAAGTTTGTGATGTTCTTTTAGGCCAGCCATATTTGTGGAAGAGACATGTTGTGTATGAGTCTAGACCTTGGGGTGTTATCATTACTTTGAGTATACAATTGTATAGGATACCATAGGTAGCACTGCCTATCGCTATTTCTTTAATCTCTGCTAAGCAATGTACTAAGGTCATTTAACAAACCGGGAAGTTCATCTTCTTTGTGATTCACGCTTGCAGTAAGAAGAAGGTAGTAGCCACATCTGTGACCTCTACACAAAGCCTCTCTTTGCAGCAGAAGCAAGTGGTCGAGATCATGGAAGAGTACAGAGACATCTTCTCCTCACCCACCGAGGTACCAATGCACTATGAAGTCAAGCATCCAATTGATCTAACCCCCGATGCACCACAGCATAATTGACCAGTCTATCCTTTCTCATTTATGGAAAATGATGAAATCAAGTGCCAGATCTAAGAGCTGCTTCAAAAGGGGCACATCTGACCCAATGCCTCCCCTTGCAGAAGCTCGATTGTGTTGGTTCAAAAGAAAGATAGGACCTAGTGGCTCTACATTGATTATAGATCATTAAATACACTCACAGTCTGGAACTGGTACCCAATTCCCTGAATTGATGACCTTCTTTCCCAACTCAAGGGGGGGAATTTTTTCAACAAGATAGACCTATAGTCCATCTACCACTAGGTTCCAATCGAACCAACTGATGTATGGAAGACAACTTTCAAATCTAAAGCAAATCTCTTTGAATGGTTGGTCATGCCCTTTGGTTTAACAAATGCACCAACAACTTTCGTGACATTGATGCATGATGTATTGAGACCATTCACCAACTCCTTTGTTGTGGTATATCTGGATGAAATCCTCATCTTCAACAAAACTTGGGAGGAGCACATGCAACATATTCATTAGGTTTTGGGCACTCTGTAGCAGCACAAGCTATATGCCAACTTGGAAAAATGGTCCTTTGGCATGAACATGGTCCAATACTTGGGCTACATTGTTGATGAGCATGGGGTACATGTGGATCCAGCTAAGATCCAAGACATTCATGACTATCCAACCTCAACCACACTAACCGAGCTTCGGAGCTTCTTGGGACTTGTGAACTTCTACCAAAGGTTCGTGTTGGGAATATCCCATATTGCATGGGCCCTCAGCCAAATAACCAAGGGCGGTGGCATGGAAAATTTCACATGGGGGCAGGCACAACAACAAGCATTTGATGATCTGAAGCATCGCTTGTTCTCAGCTCCAATACTCTCCTTACCTGATCTGCAACAACCATTCAATATTGAGATTGATGCCTCTGACTATGTTGTAGGTGTAATTCTCACTCGGCCTGGTCATCCAATAGCATACCATAGTGAGACACTCTCAGATACTATCCGAAAATACCCCACCTATGAAAAATAAATGTATTCCATTGTGCAAGCTTGCCATCAATGGAAACATTGCATTCTAGGAAAGGAGACAATCATCCACACTTATCACAAGCCTCTGCAGTTCATACAAACATAGGGGAAGTTGAAGAATGGTCGCCATCAAAATTGGTCCACATACCTACAACAATTTTATCTCAACATCAAGTATAAAACAGGGAGAAAAAATCATGTCATTGAATTCCTCAGTCTCCCTCCAGTTGTTTCACTCACCAAAGTGCTCCATTCATGTGGGTATGAGGCATCTGAGTGGCCCCAACTTTATCAGTGTGACCCTGACTTCACCACCACCTATCAGATCTTGGGTACAGGAGCGAATGTCACCGTTTTTCACATCTAGGATGGATTGTTATTCCATCTGGGCCACCTCTATGTTCCCACAAGTGAGCATGCAAATCTGATTTGGGAGGCTTGCTACAGTCGGATGGCAGGACATTTTGGTGTGGAGAAAACTGTGGCCATTCTACAGAAACATTTTTATTAGACAAAACTTCGACAAGACGTCAACAAGTATATCAGATCTTGCACTGCATGTGCCATTTCCAAGCCAACCATTAAGAAGCAAGGCTTATACACCCCTCTTCCTACTCTCGAGAGGCCTTCGGAATCCATCTTGATGGATTACATGTATGGACTTCCATCCACTAAGCACGACAATGATTGTGTATTTGTGGTGGTTGATCAGTTTTTGAATATGGCCATTATCACAGCCTACAAGAAGAGCATCACAACGACAGATACTGCCAAGCTCTTCTTTGAATGGGTGTGCGTCCATTTTGGGATACCCTAGACCATCACCTCATATTGGGATAGAAGGTTCCTCAACACATTTTGGTCGAGTCTCTGGTCACAGTTGGACACCAAGCTCACTAAATCCATCGCTTTCCACCCCCAAAACAATGGCCAGACAAAGTTCGTCAATCTGATGATTGTGCACATCTTGTGCATATACAACTTTAAGCATCCATGTACAGGGGATGAGAGTCTTCCCTATGTTCAACACAGCTACAACAGGCCTCTCCATAGCTCCACCACCCATATCCCATTTCAAGTGGGGCTAGGATTCCAACCCTTGGGTCCCATCGATGTTGGACTACCTCTTGTAACCACATAGGCATAATCTTCCCATGTTCAATATGAGGTATACAAAGCCTCCAGATTCATTGAGTAGATTCATCACATCCGCCAACAGGTCCATGATATTTTGCAGAAAGCCAATGCTAAGTACAAGCAGCACTTGATCAACACCAGGTATTGCACCAGTTTCAGGTGGGAGACAATTTTTGGTTACATTTGAAGAAAAAGCATCTTATAGGGCCCCATCGGAAGCTCTTCCCACTTCGCTATGGGCCTTACACTATTACCAAGGATGTGGGTAGCAATTGTTTTTAGCTCAACACTCCACCCTTCCTTGGCTTGCACCTAGTGTTCGATGTGGACCTCCTTCGGCCATATTTTCCACCATTATTGGACACCTCAAAGATCACAGAACAGTTGATACCAATAGATCTCAACCTTTATTGAATGGAATAGAAATCCACTGATCAAATAATGGACACACAGTTCAAGGGCACTCGACAGTAGAGGATCCATCTTTATCAATTTGTTAAGGCAGGGAAACTCCTACACCAAGGCAAGTGGCTCACCCAGGGCCAAATTCAGCAGAAGTTTCCTCACCTGATGGGGGAACTAAACGCAATGGAGACCATTTGTTCCTAAGGGGGGAGGATTGATCCAAGTGGATATTGGTGGCCACCCACCTATTCCAACTAGCTCCTCTTGACAATTGTTAGTTCAACACGTTCTGCTGTAATTATTTGTAGTTTTGGTCTCTACACTTTCAAAGTTGTCTAAATCCCTACAAAACTTCCAGGAGGATATTGGTGGCCACCCACCTAATCCAACTGGATATTTTTCGAAGTTTTCATGTTAGTACATCTTTTTGTACTTCCAGGGATGTTTTGGGGCCCTAAACAGTGTTTTCTTGGCTTTCCATATTCAAATTGTAGACATAGTTAGAGCTTCATAACATAATGTTTAGTTCTCAAAAATACCTTTCCAATGGGCTATCACGCGCCTAAAACGAAGGTCATATGAAAAAGTTACGACCCCAAGAAGTTGAGGTACCAACTTACCCATCGAGGCCCACATAACTTTTGTTGTTTCATCTCCTAGGGTTAGGTTTTTGGATGTCTACGGTTTTGGAATTCATGAGTAATGTTAAAAAGGCCTCTAGAGCCTCATTGTAATCATTTTTCTCATATGGATGTGAGTAGCAGTGACATCTCTTCTCAGAGATAGATACCACCATTCGAACAAGTTGTTTTCAGTTTTGTAGTTTTATAGTTTCAACCTATTTTATTTATTCAATAGAAGTTATTGTTCACTAGATATATTTTGTTGTTCTCTATATCTCTGTGTTATTGTATTCATTCCTTTATTCCTTTCATTCTTCTCATAAATCCCAATCAGTGGTATCAGAACGATCTGCTCTTCATTTATTTTTCTTCTTGCATGTCCCCGACAAGATCTAGGTACAAGAAGTTGGGACTTGAACCAATCGAGCCTGTGCAAGATCAGCCATGCCGATCCTGACAACAACCCATGGGGGATGAGAAGAAATATGATGGAGAAGTATATCCTCTTAATATGCTGCTTGAGGAATCCCTTGCGCGACAAAGGAATGAAATGATGGACAACTTTGCACAGATCCTTCGGTGGCTTCCCATAGGAGACACATCTTCATCAAGAGGCCATGCAACCCCCTTCAAGGTACAAGTAAATTTTGATATTCCATTATTTGAAGGATTGATATATGTGGATGTTGTAGATAAATGGTTGAATCTTCTTGAAGGTTATTTTTCGGTCCACTATTTTTTCGACGGGGAAAAAATTAATTTTGCATTCCTCAAGGTCATTCTCCATGTTAAGGACTGGTGGTATACTTACTCTGAACAAAGGGACATAGAGGAATATTCAATATTTGTGGTATCCCCCACATGGGATTCCTTCAAGTATGTCATTAAAGAACATTATTACCATGTTGGAAGCTACAAGGACCAGTACACAAGATGGACCATACTGTGTCAGGAAAGGGACCAGACAGTACCATATTTCACCAATATTTTCAATGCCCTATGAACCAAATTGGGTATCAAAGACTCTAAATGACATTTGGTGCTCAAATACCATGGTTTTGTGCATAGATACATTCAAATAGAAATGGAATTTTTGGACATCGCATCATTAGGTGCGGCTTATAGATATGTTGTCAAGATCGAGCATAAATTTAAGCAGAAAAGGTGAGAGTTTGGATCTACAAAATCCTCACAGCCGAAGTAGGAAAAAGGTGGCCCAAACCCACAAAACAAGGGATAAATAAAATATGGTCACTCTCAGGACAACCATTCCAATCTTCCACCTAATAAGGTTAATGAGAAGTCAAAGAAGGACACAGGAAAATGGTGTGAATACCATAAAATCCCTTGGCACAACACTGAAGAATGTCACTCCAAGCAGTCATTGGTAGTCGAGCTAAAAGATCTGAGTCAGAGGAAGATTCTGACTTCGAATCAAATGCAAAAAGTGGGAAGTGGATCATCAATGCTAAACCCAGTTCCACTGTCCCTACCATCAAATTCCAACCAAACGAACCAAAAGAACCAGATGAAGGGGAACGCCTCTTTCACTCACAAATGTGGGTAAAGGGGAATCTGTTGCATTTCATTTTCAATAGCGGCAGTTAGAAGAACCTAATTTCAGCATATTTCATCAAGCAGTTGGACCTATCGATAACATGGCACCCACATCCCTACACCATTGACTGACTTTGACAAGGACGAGATCTTCACGTCAACCAACAGTGTCATTTTCCCTACATAATCAAGCCCTTCAAAGACAAGGTATTGTGTGATATTCCTTCCCTATAAGTTTGTGATGTTATTTTAGGCCAAACATATTTGTGGAAGTGACACATTGTGTATGAGTCTAGACCTCACAGTGTTATTATTACTTTGGGTAGACAATTGTACAGGATACCAGAGGTAGCGTCGCCTACCACTATTTCTATAATCTCTGCTAAGCAATGCAGTAAGGTCATTTCACAGACCGGGAAGTCCATATTCTTTGTGATTTGTACTCGTAGCAAGAAAAATTCTGCCTCCACATCTGTGACCTCTACACATAGCCTCTCTTTGCAACATAAGAAAGTGGATGAGAATGTGGAAGAGTACAGACACATCTTCTCCTCACCCACTAGGGTACTAACACACTACCAAGTCAAGCATCAAATTGATCTAACCCATGGTGCATTGATGTCTAATGGACCATTCTATCATCGCTCACTGATGGAAAATGACAAAATCAAGCCCCAGATCCAAGAGTTGCTTCAAAAGGGGCACAGTCGACCCAACTCATCCCCTTGTGGAAGCCCGATTATGCTAGTGCAGAAGAAATATAGGACCCAACGAATCTACATTGATTACAGAGCATTAAAAAAATTCACATTCTGGAACCGATACCTAATTCCCAAAATTGATGAGCTTCTTGACCAACTCAAGGGAGAAAAGTTCTTCAACAAGATTGACCTAAAGTATGGCTACCACTAGGTTCTCATCGAACGAACTGATGTATGGAAGACAACTTTCAAATATAAATAATGTCTCTTTGAATGGTTGGTCATGCCCTTTGGCTTAACAAATGCACCAACAACTTTCATGAGATTGATGGATGATGTATTGAGACCCTTCAACAACTCTCTTTTGGTGGTATATCTAGATGACATCCTCATCTTCAACAAAACTTGGGAGGAGCACATGCAAAATATTCAGTAGGTTTTGGGCACTCTGCGGCAACACAAGCTATATGGCAACTTGGAAAAATGCTTCTTTGGCATGAGAAGGGTCCAATACTTGGGACAAATTGTTGATGAGCATGGGGTAGATTTGGATCCAACTAAGATCCAAGTCATTCATGACTAGCCAGCCCCAACCACACTGACGGAGCTTCGGATATTCTTGGGACTTGCCAACTTCTACCGAAGGTTCATGTTGTGATTCTCCTTATTGCATGGGCCCTCAACCAAGTAACCAAAGGCGGTGACAAGGAAAAGTTTGCATGGGAGCAGGAACAACAACAAGCATTTGATTATCTGAAGCATTGTTTGTCCTCAGCTCCAGTACTAGCCTTACTTGATCTACAACAACCATTTGAGATTGATATCGATGCCTCCGATTATGTTGTAGGTGCATTTCTCACTCAGCATGGTCATCCAGTAGCTTACCATAGTGAGACACTCTTAGATACCTTTTGAAAATACCCCACTTATGACAAAGAAATTTGTTCCATTGTGAAAGCCTACCTTCAATGGAAACATTACATTTTGGGAAAGGAGACAATAATCCACACTGATCAAAAGCCTCTACAGTTCATACAGACACAAGGGAAGTTGCAGAACAACCTCCATCAAAAGTGGTCCACATACCTACAACAGTTCCATCTCTATATCAAGTATAAAATAGGGAGCATAAATCATGTCGCTGACTGCCTTAGTCACCCTCCTATTTCTTCAATCACCACAATGCTCCATTCCTATGGGCATGAGGCATCTGAGTGGCCCCAACTTTATCAGCGTGACCCTGACTTTTACACCACCTATTATCTATTGGGTACAGGAGCGAATATCACCGATTTTCACATCTAGGATGGACTATTATGCCATCTCGGCCACCTTTGTGTTCCCACAAGTGAGCATTCAAAGATGATTTCGGAGGCTCACTACAGTCATATAGCATGACATTTTGGTGTGGATAAAACTATGGTCATTCTACAGAAACATTTTTATTGGCCAAAACTTTGACAAGACGTCAGCAAGTATATCAGATCTTGCACTTCCTGTGCCATTACCAAGCCAACCATTAAGAAGAAAGGATTATACACCTCTTTTCCTACTCCTGAGAGGCCTTGGGAATCCATCTTGATGGATTACATGTCTTTCCTTCCATCCACCAAGCACAACAATGACTGTGTATTTGTGTTGGTTGATCGATTTTCGAAGATGGTCATTATCACGGCCTGCAAGAAGAGAATAACAATGGAAGATACTGCCAATCTCTTCTTTGAACGGGTGTGGGTGCATTTTGGGATACCCCAGACCATCACCTCAGATCAGGACAGTAGGTTCCTCAACACATTTTAGTCGATTCTCTGGTCACTGTTGGACACCAAGCTCACTAAATCCACTGATTTCCTCCCCCAAACTGATGGCCAGACAGAGGTCGTCAATTGGATGATTGTGCACATCCTACGCATGTACAACTCTAAGCATTCATGTACATGGGATGAGAGTCTTCCCTATGTTCAACACAGCTACAACATGGCTCTCCATAACTCCACTGGCCATAGACCATTTTAGGTGGGGTTGGGATTCCAACCCATGGATTCCATTGATGTTGCACTCCCTCTTGCAACCACATAGGAAGAATCTTCCCATGTTCATTCTAAGGTGGACAAAGCCACCAGATTCATTGAGCGGATTCAGCACATCCACCAACAGGTCCATGAGATTTTGTAGAAAGACAATGGTAAGTACAAGCAGTGACATGATCAACACCAGGTACCACACCAGTTTCAGGTGGGAGACAAGGTCTGGTTACATTTGTAGAAAGAGCACTTTACAGAGCCCCATCGGAAGCTCTACGCACTTTGCTATGGGTCTTACACTGTCGCCAAGGTTGTGGGTAGCAATTATTTTGAGCTCAACACTCCACCCTTTCTCGGCTTGCACCCAGTGTTCAATGTGGACCTCCTTCGACCATATTTTCCACCATTATTGAACTACGCAAAGATCGCAGAACAGTTGACACCGACAGAGCTCAACCCTGACTATATGGAACATGCATCCATTGATCAAATAGTGGACACACAGGTCAAGGGCACTCGCCAGCAGAGGATCCATCTTTACCGGGTTGTCAAGGAAGGGAAAATCCTACACAAAGGAAAGTGGCTCACCCGGGGCCAAATTCAGTAGAATTTTCCTCACCTGATGGGGGCACTCAATGCAATGGATACCATTTCTTCATAAGGGGGGAGGACTGATCCAGGTGGATATTGGTGGCCACCCACCTATTCCAACTGACTCCTCTTGACAGTTGTTAGTTCAACACAATCTTCTATAATTCTTTCTAATTGTGGGTTCTACACTTTTGGGGTTGTCTGAAGCCCTACATAGATTCCAGGTGGAGATTGGTGGTCTCCCACCTAACCCAACTGGCTTATTTTGGAAATTTCCATGTCAGTACATCTTTTTGTACTTCCAGGGTCGTTTTGGGGCCCTAAACAATGTTTTTTTGGATTTCAGTAGTCAAAGTGTAGACGGAGTCAGAGTTTGATGGAATAATGTGTATTTCTCGAAAATACCTTTCCAACAGGCTATCACACGCCTAAAATGGAGGTCGTATGCAAAAGTTACGACCCTGGGAAGTTGAGGTACCAACTTACCCATCGGGGCCCACATAACTTTTGGTGTTTCATCTCCTAGGGTTAGGTTTTTGGATGTCTAGGATTTTGGCATTCATGAGTAATGTTAAAAAGGCATCCAGAGTCTCATTGTAATCATTTTTCTCAAATGGATGCACATAGCAGCCACATCTCTTCTCAGAGATAACTACCACCATTCGAGCAAATTGTTTTCAATTCTGTAGTTTTATAGTTTCAACCTATTTTATTTTTTCAATGGAAGTTATTATTCACTGGATATCTTTTGTTGTTCTCTGTATCTTTGTGTTATTGTATTCAATCTATTATTCCTTTCATTCTGCTCATAAATCCAGATCAACCAACTTCTTCATGCATTTTACAGCTCCCACAAACTTCCCACAAAACCCATTATGGTTGTCTTCCCATTCCAACACTCAACACCCTCGCGTTGTCCCGAAATATACATGTAAAAAATACATATAGTACCCATACGAGTTTCCATTTTTACCCAATCATGTTGACTCACATTCTCCAATGTTGATTATACTCGACCCCATGCTCCCAATAATTATGTGAAAAGACTTTTCACCCAACCCCCCTTACATGTATTCAATGATTAGGGCTTTGATACATTCAAATGGAAAATAGAAGGCTCATGCCGAAAATAATAATTAAAGAAAGTGGCATGGGATTAACAGACATGAATAATTCCCCACGCCCCCCCATAGATCCCCTTCATCTCTTGTGGAAACTGTTGGGTTACGAAAAAGGTACAAATATCTTCCTTTTTCCCACAGTTTATGATATGATTTTGATTGATTCTTCAGATAGTTAGGGATGGATAGGAAAGAATATGATTATTATGTCTCTTAGGGTTGTTATTAAAGTTTTATTAAATAGATTCTAATTTACGATTGGAATGGTTTGATTTTGTTACAGAATTGGACAAATAACTGCCAAATATAACCAAAGAGATTTTATCTATGCGCAAGCTATTAAAGGTTGAAGACTTTTTCGGCACAAAGCAGTTTGAAGATAATGCATTTTCTATATTGTAATTTTATAATAGTAAAACAATCCTAAGGATCTTTCGATCCTCAGGATAGCTTGATGTACCCGAACTATTATAATATATAAGAGGGTAATAGATCCAGAAAAACAGAAGAAAAAAACGCATTCAAGTAATTAGATTCAGAACTGTTCTGCACAGCAGTTTTTGTAAATGTTTTACTAGCCATGGAATCAATGAAAGTTTTGACTTTTTTTATGATTTTTTTTCTCTGAGTTTCTCGTAGCAGTACTTCTGAAGACCAAGGGCCCAGTCCGAAGGAGTTACTGTCTCGTTCTATAATTGTATTAGTTCAAAGTTTGATTTCCTTTTTATGATTCAGATTTCTTTTACAATAGCCAAGGATAAATGCACAAGTGTGTTAATGATTTTATGATCGATTGCGTATAGAAGACAGACATTTCGATTAGTTATCAATGATTGTTGTTATGATTTCCATTTCTAAATTTATTGCTTGACAGTTCCTCACATTTTCATCCGCGTTGTTCCTTTTCCTTAGATTTACGATTGATGTCCCTTTTGGTTAAAGTTACAATAGTTGTTCCTTTCGGTTAAAGTTACAATAGTTGTTCCTTTCAGCAAAATTACATTAGTTGTCCCTTCCAATTAGATTATAATTGTTGTTTCCTTCCGCAGATAGAGTAATTTGTCATTTCCTTTCCAGTAATTAGAATTCATAATTGATAGTTAATTTTGCAAGTCCTTAGTTAGATTCAATTACTTCTTTCTAGTTAAGTGAATTCAATAGATTAATTAGTTCCTTTCCATTTCACAGCATCTTAGTAATCAGATTTCAATTCCAGTTAATTCTTAGAATCTTTGGTGAATGTTTGAGGAACTCGATTGTTGATAAACTCAGATTTGTTTTAGCTACATGATTTTAGGCTACCTGCATAAACTTTGTCAATATTCTTGAGATAAAAGACGAATCTCCTAGTTGATAAATTAATGTTAAACTAAGGTTGTTTTTAGGACATCTTTAGAGCCCAACATTTTGGCGTCGTTGCCGGGGAGAATATCAAAGGTAGCATAGGTTGTGTCTCTGGAGGACCAGGTATTGAAGACGGAAGGTAAGAACCTACTAAGGTAATAAGTAAAATGCTTATGCCAACGCTTACCTCCAGTTGACACTTAAAAGGATTGTAGGTGCTTTCTTTTGTTGAAATCTCTTTTGTTATTGTGTGAAGTGTGTATGAATAGAAAAAAGGATCTTGAAAAACCAAAACCCCCACCAAAAATTACCAAAACCCAGGGTTCGGTGATCCCTGGAAGAAGCACTTTCATAGACGAAATCATCAAAAAGGGTGAATCTCAAGCTTCGGTTGGACCTAGGAAAGGACCCACCCAAATCCCTCAGGCAGTAGTTTCACCACCTACGGCCCACGCTGAGATTCATAGCAAATCTGAAGGGACTGAGCAGAGTTTTCAGAATACAGATCTTCCATCGCTCAACCCCTTAGAAGAGGGAAGCTCTAATATTCTGGAGGAGGGAATAGGAGAAACTAGCGGGGTTTCCAAGGCATACCCACCACCACCACCTAATCCCGAGTCTCCTACGAAAGAAGGAGGCATATCCGAAATCCTAGATAAAGGGAGTGCAGTCAAAACCTTAGGAAGACCAAATAATCAACAATTTCAAATAGAATACCCGGATCAAGAACCTCCTGAAAATTTTTGGCACATTTTTTATCAAATGGCACAAGCAAATCAACAACAACCCCAGACCTCCACAATGGAGTATCCAATAGTTGATCCAGTTTCCAATGCCCCCATGAAAGCAATCCCCTTACAAAACTTGCCAACCTTCCATGGATTGATTTCAAAAGACCCAGATGCATTCCTATTTGAATTTGATGTCCTATGTAGAGGGTATGACTACACCTCTGAACCCCAAAAATTAAAACTATTCCCCTCTACCTTGAAGGGAGTAGCCCTACTTGGTTCATGGGATTGGGAGGTGGAACCATCAATTCATGGGACCAGATGAAACAAACCTTCTTGTTAAAATATCAAGATTATTGCAGAACCAGAGACCTAAAAGATGAAATCTTTCAAATGACTGCGAAAGAAAATGAATCATTAGAAGAATATGTCGAAATGTTTCAGTATAATTTGCAAAGATCACCCTATGGTACATTACTAGGTCTAGTACTCAAAGCAACTTTGATCAAGGGTATGAAAGATGAATGGGTAGAAACATTGAATTTAATGGGGGAAGGTGACATTTATCAGGAGACTTATGAAGATATTGTTTTATTGTGTATCAGGTGCTCACGAGGAAGTACACGGACCAGGTCAGGAATGCGGACGTCCCTCACAAGAAATAACAATATCTCTAGCGGGGGTGTCACGCGAGATGAAGTCGTTAATCTCCTAGAAAACTTTAAAACAGATATTTTGAGCACTCTGACTACACAATTGGATGTATTGCAGGCCAAACAGAAAAAGGTAGAAGCAGAACAAACCTTAGCTATATTTTTCCACAGGTGCAGAAAGAAACACGGTCCAAGAGAATGCCCCTTGGATATAGTTCAGGTTTGTGTTATTTGTGCCAAGGATCATGACACAGAAGACTGCCCATCACTCCCCGAATTGAAAGTTGTATTCAAAGAGGAAGAAGAGGAAACAGAACCATTATATCTGATGGCTCAGCGCCGTCAGTGGCAGTCCCGGCCTCAAAATACATTTCAGGACTCTTCCTCTTTCTTTCCTGGACAGTACAATCAACAGTAGAATCATGGACAGTATAATCAACAGCAGAATGTTGGCAGCACATGGTAGGGCCAGCCATTTACTAATCAGAACTGGCAGCCCCAGCAGTACCCACCTGCAATCCCCACTTGGAAAAACCAGCCTGCCACAAACCCCAACTGGAAAAATCAACCAACTACAAGTTCCAATTGGTCAAATTTGCAATACCCCACCTCATCTTGGAAAAATTCGAATAATACCTACCCTCCACAATGGCCTAACTCGACTGCCCAAAACCCAAATTGGAACCAGAACTGGCAGCGCCCCATGGGGATGAATAACCAACCTATGGGGATGACCTCTCAAACCCAACCTCCATCACAAAATCCACTCCCATTGCCCCAATCACAATTGCACCCTCAATTACCTGCCCAACCCCACCCGAATCCCAATAACAGACCAGCTTAGCTGGTCCATATTATGGAAAGTGGAGAAGGGGAAATCAATTCAGTAGGGTGCAATGAACTTCGATTAAGATCGGGGTGCATCATCTCTCCCGAACAAAATGACATTCCCCAAGAACAAGGGAATGAAAAACAACCAACAATAACACCTCCGACTGTGGTAATAATAGAAGAAATCAGGCAAGGAAGGAATGCAGTCAAATCACAAGACTTTGATAAGGATGCAATTCCCTCCCCTCCGTTCCCTGAAAGACTGATGATAGTGAAACCCACCATATATCCTGACTTTGACATTGTAGGGGAACTCAGGAATTTATACATCAAAATTCCACTCCTGCAAGCCCTGCAAGACATACCGATCTATGCAAAGACAATCAAGGAGCTATGTGGGAGGAAGCCCATCAGAAAAATAAAAAATTCATCATCAACAATTCATGTCGTGGGAGCCTTATCTGATCTAATTGTGGGTAGAGAAACACCAGTTAAATATGCAGATCCGGGGAACCCCATAGTAACATTGCAGATTCAGGGCTGTTCTTTTCCAAATACCCTAGTTGATTTGGGGGCGGCCATCAATATCCTAACCATGGAAACCTACAATGCCCTGGGTCTTCACTCTTTCAACCCAACCCCGATTATGTTGCAATTGGCCAATCGATCAGTAGTCAAACCACTCGGCACACTACATGATATAGACATTTTAGTTGATTCTTGGGAATATCCCGCAGATTTTCTAATCATCAACCCAAAAAATGGACTTGAAGAGCATCCACTAATATTGGGGAGACCATGGCTCGCAACAGCTGATGCATACATAGGTTATCGATCGGGTACAATGACAATTGCTAGAGGAGGGGTTACAAGGAATATCATCTTATATCCCCCAGCCAAACCTAGTCCAACGATTGTATACCCGCAATTGCCACCACCACGATATCCTGAGAAGGATCTACGTGCCCCATTAACGATGGAAGAAGCCCTCAAGCACAAAAATCAGCTAGAAGATGATGTAATCAGTGGGTTTATTAACAACCCAACCGCTGTAGGTAAACCAACATGCCAGATGCTCCAAGTTGTTCTAGACTGTGAAGCACAGGGAGACCCGTTGGAAGATCTAATGGAACAACAAATTCCGACTACCGTTGTTCACAACAACAAATCTGTTGAGATCGCACCAGGGAAGTCTCTGAACATTAATGCCAACCTAGAAGAGCAACAACAACAAAAGATAATCCAAACTCTCTCTAAATACCAACAATCTTTTGCCTGGGAGTACTCTGATATGAAAGGTATTGATCCACAACTCTGCACACACCACATTTATATTGAGAAAGACTCCCGACCTATCCGACAACCGCAAAGAAGACTGAACCCCCATCTCAAATATATTGTTAAAGAAGAGCTACAAAATCTATTGGACGCAGATTTTATATACCCTATCTCAGATAGTCGATGGGTTTCCCCATTAGTCATCGTCCCAAAGAAAATTGGGAAGTGGCGAATCTACGTTGATTACAGGAAACTAAACAAAGATACTCAAAAAGATCATTTTCCATTACCTTTCATCGATCAGGTCCTGGATACCTTGGCAGGGAAGAAATTCTTCTCTTTCCTAAACGGTTTCAACAACTACAATTAGATCCAGATTACCCCAAAAGATCAGGATAAAATGACATTCACATGTCCCTGGGGTACCTTTGCCTACAAAGTGTTTCCCTTCGGACTCTGTAACGCTCCAGATACATTCCAAAGGGCCATTCTGAGCATATTCAATGATCTGATTAACAAAGGGCTTGAAGTCTACATGGATGATTTTACTCCATATGGCGACGATTTCGATCAAGCCTTAACTAATCTGGAGAAGGTATTAGAACGGTGCATCGCTACCAGGTTATGCTTAAGCCACGAAAAATGTCACGTGATGATGACAGAAGGTGTGGTATTAGGGCATTACATTTCTGCAGATGGAATTAGAGTAGATCCAACAAAAATTGAGGTAATTCTTAATCTACCTACTCCACACACACAAATTGAGGTACGTAGTTTTCTTTGTGCTTCACGATACTATCACAAATTTATGCCATTTTTTTCAAAAACCGTTGCGCCTTTACATGCTTTGACAGGAAATGTAGAATTCCAATGCTCTGATAAATGCGATGTGGCTTTTGCAAGACTCAAGAAACTGATCTCAACAATGCCAGTGTTGAAGGGACCTAATTGGAAAATACCATTTCAAATTTCCACCGACGCCTCAGACATTGCCATAGGCGTTGTTCTGGGACAAGAAGAAGAAAAGAAACCCTATGCCATTTATTTCATTAGCAAGAATCTAACTCCAGCTGAACTTAATTATACGGTAATAGAGAAAGAATTCTTAGCTGTTATACATACCATCAATAAATTTTGTCATTATATAACAGGCTATCCAGTTATCTTGTATATTGATCATTCTGCTATTAGATATCTAGCTAATAAACCAATTACTAATGGACGGGTCACTCGATGGTTGTTATTATTGCAGTAATTTGATATTACCATCAAAGATCGACCTAGGAGAGAAAATCTTATCGCAGACTTCCTATCCCAATTCCCAAAAATAGACGACTCATTAACAACTGAGGATCAATTCCCGGATGAGCATATGTTTGCTGTCAACACAAAACCACATTGGTACGCTGATGTAGCAAAATATCTAGCAGCGGGAAGATTACCGACACATTTATCATCCAGAGAAATATGACTGATCGTCGAGCGTAGCGCACGATTCACTTGGATCAGTGGATATCTTTTCCACACATGAGTTGATCTCCAGATACGGCGATGCATACGAGAGGACGAAATCTATGACATACTGAAAACAGGACATGTTGAGCCCTGTGGGGGGCATTTTGCAGACCGCGGGACTGGACACAAAATCTTACAGATGGGCTATTATTGGCCCTCAATATTCAAGGATGCTAAGAAATATGTCCAGACATGCGACAACTGCCAGCGGATGGGGAAACCAGGTCAAGCTGATGAAATGCCCTTGAAAACACAACTAGTTGTAGAACCATTTGAAAGATGGGCGTTGGACTTCGTTGGCCCCTTTAATCCAAAATCAAATCAAAAGGCCTATATTCTCGTTGCAATGGACTGCATGACCAAATGGGTAGAGGCGGAATCTTTACCAAATGCAACAAAAGAAGTAGTCATCAAATTCATTTTCAAATTGTTTGTACGGTATGGACTACCCAGAGAAATAATTACTGATGGAGGGTCACAATTTACAGGCCATAGAATCACATCCACCCTGGACAGCTATCACATCAAGCACAGAGTTACTTCTCCATACCACCCACAAGCAAACGGGTAGGTAGAAAGCACCAATAAGGTCCTAGAGGCAATTATGACGAAGACTATCTCAACAAACTGATGGAATTGGGCTACTAAGCTCCCAAATGCCTTATGGGCTTATCGTACAACCTGGCATAACACCACTGGCTACTCTCCTTACCATCTAGTCTATGGTAAAGAACTCATCTTCCCAATAGAATTCGAGATCAAGACCCTAAGAATAGCCCAAGAAATTGGACTAAATCTTACAGAAGCACATAAACAACGCCTTTAGCGACTCAACGAATTGGATGAAGCATGCTTGTCTGTTGTGGAGCGCACATCTATTATCCAACGACAGAGAGCAACCTGGCATGATAAGCATATCAAGAAGAAATCATTCAAGAAAGGCGACTGGGAACTCCTCTATGATTCCAGATTTCAGGACTTTCTTGGGAAATTACAGACACAATGGCTAGGGCCGTATGAAATTAATGAAGTCCATGATAATGGCACGGTTACCTTAAGCACCATTGATGGGTCTGGATCACCCTTTCTGGTCAATGAACACAGGCTGCGACTTTACCACCAGCCACCTTCAAAAGATTCTTTCTATCAAGAAGTAAGTAAAGACCCTACAGTGCAGATTTTGGTTGGTTGGGAAGGTAACCCAGCCACCCCAACTCCATAAATGATGCATTATGTTTATATTGTACATACTGTACATAGTTTTCCAACT
>ML814855.1:109643-127061 GCA_009831015.1 Picea engelmannii | reverse complement strand
ACTATTTGAATTAGAGTAAAAAGAATGCAAAACTTACCTCTCAACTAATCTCCTCGCATGCAACCATCTCATCTCAACTCTAAAAAGTGATTACAATCTACCCACATCAAAATAGGATTATCGTTGGATGAGATCCATGAGTGTTACCATGGTGAGAAATGACGAGATTATCATTCCATGAGGTTCATGGGTGTTACCATGGTTAGAAATTTGAGAAAGAACCATCACATCAATATCATAAATATCTAGACATCGATTAACTAAACATTTGGATAACAAAGCGGCATAATTTATTGATTATAAGAATGGTAAGCGGCATAAATTTATGGATTATAAGAATGGTAGTGATTGGAAAATTCTAGAAGGTGAAGCTTAAGTTAAGAATATGATAATATCTTAAAAAATTAAGCTCATCCCTTTATGAAAAGAATGCACGCACGCGTTTATGTGGCGGACAAGATACTTTCTAGTATCGTGAATCTATTCGCTAAAGAGCGAGGTGCACACATTTCCAAGTTACAAATGGGGAAGGAAGAATCTTATTTATTAAACAAGTACTTGTGCCGCTATTAAATGCACATGCCGGGCATAAAGATTTTATGAATAAAAAGTTGATGATGATTTCTGTGCGATGGTACAATTTCCTGGAGACTTTTTGACAGATGCTCCAACTATTCACACCCACAGTGATATTCCATTCCCTTCGGTTGTTTAA
The DNA here is from genome assembly GCA_009831015.1 of Picea engelmannii. Classification (NCBI taxonomy): domain Eukaryota; kingdom Viridiplantae; phylum Streptophyta; class Pinopsida; order Pinales; family Pinaceae; genus Picea; species Picea engelmannii. The sequence goes on along the minus strand of ML814855.1, from coordinate 126,346 downwards.
ACTTTAAAAGCTGTCTTGGCTTGGATTTAAGATTATTTTATTACAAATATCTTTGGCTGTAGACCATGCATTGAAAGAAAATAATTCCAAATTTTATAGTCTCCTTATCATTCGAACTCGACTGTGGATTTAATTTAAAATTTTCTAATGTCGTGCCATTGCGTCACTCGTTGCGCTGTAAACACGTGAGTGGAGGGACTGGAACCGTTACAACACACGTGAGCCCTCGGAGAATATTCATGCAAATGTTTAAAAAATTGCAAAGTGAAAAACATGGGGTAAGTCATAAATATCGAGTAGATTTAGGAAGGCGAAGTGTTTTACAGCCGATGATCAGAGTTATGCACAGTCATTTTGACGGGGAATGCTGTTACTGTTAGCTCTGTTAAAACATATTACAGGAAGAAAGAGAAGAGAGGATCGTCCACAGGCTGCCGAGGCAGAACCCAATAGGGACTGAAAATTGAGCTAGTCGAGTCCCGGTAGATTTGACACATGAGATTTAGAAAATAGCAAGACAGTACGGTTCGTAAATTGACTGCCATTTTCTTTCTTTGCATCTCCCGAAGCCTTCCTCCAATGGAAACTTTGGCAGAGAATGAGCAGATTCGTTAACGGAACCCGCGTAACGGATTCTATTCAGGGGATAGTTTAGCAGATACGAAGTCGTTACCAAACTCTTGGAGGTGATCCATCTCGTGTTCTTGTTCTGCGATGAAGGATCCCTCCAACCGGTGTAGAAATTTCCTACCATCGAAGCAGGCGGACTGGAGAATTCATTGGACTTGGCCAGGCCGACATAGTAATTGTTGTTGTTGTTCTCCCTGGTCTTCAGCTCGATGTCGCGGCGCAGTTTCCGGTGGAGTTGAAACTCGTAGCCGCTGTCCCGGACTTCCTCGGCGCGATTCGAAGAGGTGATCTCTGGCGGCTGTCGGAGTCGCTTGAAAAGACTCAGATCGTCGTCGTTGATTGGACTTCCGGGCTTCAAATTGACGGGAACGGCTTGCTTCTTTGACGGATTCTTGCATGACGATTTCAGAATATGCTGTCGTAAGCTCGAGAGATTCGACACTGCAGTGGCCTTGGGCTGCTTGGGGGGAGCGGCGGCGGCTTTGAGGTTTCCCGGTGTGGAATCGCCGTGATGTTGCTGCGAGTCCGGTTTGGAGGATTCTTGAAGGATGAAATGCAGCTGCAAGCGTCCGCCTTGGCGATTCGCCTGTAAGTACTTGTGAGAGGCGACTTCGACGGCTTTGAGCATGAATCTCCCGTCTTGCCTGCAGGATTGCATGTAGACGCACGGGCCATTGCAGCTGGAAATTGAAGAAAGCGGCGGAGGGAACGATCTTGGCGTCCGGGTGTTCTTTGCGCCATAAATAACCTCCGTCTCGCAAATCTCCGGGAGGCTCACGCTGTCGGAAAACTTTAAATTGTCCATCGTTGCTCCAGTTTGCTCCTCTTCTTGAAATACAGAGATATTGTCGTCGTCGGACTCAGACTCAGAGGAAGGAGAGTCGATGAACCACTCATAAGAGCAATCCGAGCCGGTCTCTGAGCCGAGGCCTTCGGTGCACAATTGCAGGCTTCTTTCGCTCAGCTTGCTTCGTCTCTTGGCATTTGGCTGTACGTAGGGTTTGAGAGGCTCCCACTGTGAACCGCAAATAGTTGAATCTTTGTTCGCTCCTCCATTAAATTCAATAAGCGAAGGAAATGCATCGGAATGCTGCTCCGGGCCGGACCGAATCAGGTTCCAGAAATCTTGTTCTTCTCCGCTCTCGCAAGAAGCAGTTTGGCTGTCTGTGCTCTCTTCTTGATCTTGGTCCTCGTCGTCTTTTGCGTGGCAATCTTCGGAGTCGGAGTCGGAAAATTCGTCAGAATCGCAGTGGAGCTCGTAAGAGGAGTAGGTTTTCCTCAGCAGATTCCGACGAGCTTTCCATCCTTTAGACGACATGTCAGCGGAAAGAGTCCGCCGCAGAGACTGAGTGGCGCTCCTCCTCTGCATCCCTTCAATGGAGCACTCAACATGCATCCCCGCAGACGAATCGAGAATGACGCCGATGCCTTTCGGCTCCGAGTCGATCTGTCGATCCTCGGGGACGCGTAAGTAAGTCTGCAAGCTCTTGTAAACACTCCTCATCTTAGCCGCGCCGGCAAGTTGCTCAGAAGCAAACACAAAGCCAAATTTTCTTGCCTCGTCAGAAAACGCAAGACAGCAGCAACTCACCCCGCGCAGAAAATCTCATGCCAAATACAGCAAACAAGATTTAACAGCCTCTGCGTTTCTAAATTAAGTTCCCAGCATTTCACAGGGAGAATTCTAAATACTGGATTCAAAAAAGCTCGGGGAGCCAGATCTTTAGCTCAAAAACGGCAAAACCGCACAACTACGAAAAGCCGTTAGAATGGAAATAGCAAAGCACGAACCTTGAATTCAGTCCAACGGAAATCAGAGCTGCTTGGGAATCGACAACGCAGCAGAAAATCCAATTCCCAAAAACAAGGCAATCCAATCCAATCCAATCCAATCCTCCCTCCAGGTGGCCCAAATAAATAAGCTTATCCAGTATAGAATGGAGGACACAGGATCGAACCGGGCAGGCTTTGGTTTCAACTGGTTTATGGCCACTTGCTCTGTCAGTGCAGTTGGTGCGTTCCTTTCGGAGCGGAGGAAGAGAGGAAGAATTAGTTGTTGTGATGGTGGCACAACATGAGAGCAAGGCAGAGGGGGAGGGCCTCAATATGTAGGGTGCCAAAAAGTAGGGCCACTGTGCTCTAGACTTTCCACGGGACGCGCAGGTAAAACCGGAAGCAATGACAATTTACCCTGACAGATCTACGGTAAAGTGAAAACAAACCTCATTAATAGTGTTCCGGGTCCTTCACTTTGCGCGCAAGTTCTGCAATTTTTCCTTAATCGACGCGGGGTTACTGAGTTCCTGACCGCAGCGCGCGAACCATGGCATCCCGTTCTACAAAAGCTGGCGAAAGTGACGCCAGAATAACCATAAACAGAAAGGTGAAATGGCCCCTACAGCACTCAGGCACAGGCAATGGCAGGCACCGGTTTGACAGGTTAAAAAACTCTAAACAAAACAAACACAATGCGATAGAAAAATCCAGTCAGTCAATTCGGTTGCATTTACACCCAGATTCCACTGGGTGACCATTATAGTTGCTGTCGATCTCTCAGCCTCCCGAGGAGGAGGGAGGACGGAACAAGTACCAACTGGGGGTGTCGGTAAAGCCAAAAGTAAATAAAATAAAGTTAAAAAAAGAAAAAATCCCGTGCACGCTCGTCTTGTCTTTCAACCGGAAAGGCAATAAACCCGTTTCGGCCGGGCGAATCCGACGTGGACGACATGTCGGCACGTGACGTGTACCTAAGTTCTGTTAAACGATTCCCTCGCCGGCGGTGGCGACAGGAAAGCCTATTCTTTTGCGGGTGGCCCCGCCACCTTTTCCTACAGCCGGGAACTCTGGGGAAAAGAAATTCGTCTTCGGCGCGCCTTAGCGATTGGCCGGCCGCCATAATGTGTGCCGGCCGGGGAATCTGCCGGCCAGAATGTGGGTCGGTAGTGGCACCGGCCGGGCCCTATGAGGACGGACGGACAGCGTCGGGGTCGACGCCCACCGGGGCCAGCCGGTTCTCTCGCCACCTGCCTCATGCCTCTTCTTTACATTCTTTTTCATGGGACTGCCTCTTCAGATTTCTGCTTTCCGTTTTCTTTACCTTTTCCCATTTTATTTTATTTACTCACACAGCTACATCACCCTTTGGCTTCGACTGGAGGTCGAATTTCGAAGTTAACAATCCCATGTGCTTTTCCATCATCATGCATGCGACGCACGGTATTCACTTTTTTTTTCTTGTTTGTTCTTTCAATATTAATGTAACTTAAAGAACTCTAATATATTATTTAGAAGCGCAAAGCAGCTCTATGTCTTAGAGGGGTGATGATAAGTGCCGTCGAATCTCTTTCTTTATCTCAGAATGCTTTCGAACTCTGTGAGTTGTGATTTTTTCACTTCCGTGGTGCATGCAGCAATATTTTAGGGCATAGTGAATTGATATCGTATGGCAGAGCTTCAACTCGAGACACGTGTGAGGAGATTATACAATGGCAACAATGATTCGACTAATAGGGGGATGGAAATTTGACAGGGAAATTATTCGTTACGGGGGTGATTTGTCCTTCAAATAGGTTGATCCTCAACATTCAGTTTTTAGAGAAAAATGGAATATAAAATAATTATTTTCCTGATGTAAGGGCAGAACTTTAGGGGTGTGCTCAATGATATTTATAGCCCAATCTTAATGTATTATTTTTCTCACTTAAAGTTGCAGTTTCAAGTTGAGCCCAATTATATTTATCCTTTTATCATCACTACTATTAAAGAAGAATGCAATATTAGTGGACTATTTTTAACATAAAATTTCAAATTATATTGGTCATTTTATCCTCAAAGAAAAAATGTATTATAAGCGGATAAAAAATATTAATGTTAAGTGATATTTTAAAGTAGAGTATTAATTTTCTAAAAGAAGAGGAGAAATATAAATTTTGGATGGAATTATAAAGAAGAAGAAAAGTATTGATGTGAAATAAAATCTCAAAAAAGAATATTTTCACAAAAATGTTTATTTTGGGATGAAATTATAAAGAAGAAGAAAAGTGTTGATGTGAAATAAAATCCAAAAAAAAAAAGTATATTTTCACAATTAGTAATATTAGTATTAGGAACTTTTAATTTTAAGTTCTAAAATAACAAAGCTTTCTGCGTAAGTAATGCTTTATAAATTAATGTCTTGTCATCATTGTTATGTATGAGAGATTATTTACAATAAAAACATCAAATGATTATTTACATAAAAACACATTCGCACAATTTAAAAGGGGAGTATTAATGTGGAACATAATCATCCAAGTGTAGCTAGTTTTGTTTTTCCGAGTTTAATAGTACCACCAAATTATTTATGTCTTGGTTATGATAAACTAGAGTTGACATTTTTTTTTGGTGAAAACTAAAACATCTTCTCACAAATAAATAAGGCCACATTTCGTTGGGTCTCGTGTTCCATAAGAGTCCTCAAGGATACATGTTTTTATCTAAGCAAATAGAAGCTCTATCTACGAGATCCAAATGGTAGCATGCCTATAAATTAGACACTAGATCTTATCATGAACCCATCTAAAACCATATTATGTGCTTGAAAAGATAATCACATTAAACTCGAGTTGTTTCCTTGTTAATGCTTATAAGTTTATGTAGACTTGCTGCAATAATTTAAGAGCTAGTGTTCATGGTTCATAGCTTGAGTGGTTGGGTGGATTGTTGTTCTCCTCTCCACCCGACTTCAATTCCCATAAGTGACATGTTGGCTCATTGTGATAAGGCTAGAATGATAGGTTCCCCCTTGAGTGGGACCTCCTCGTGGGCGTGTCTCCAGATATCTCGGTCCTTGCTAGGAGTTGGCTTGCAAATTGTTTTCCCTAGCCTAGGGTTTATAGTGGCAACCAACCAGATTTGAACGTGGGTCTTGCCCAACTAATCCTGATGAGTTAACGATTCCCCTAGATCTAAAAAAATTAAAAGCTAGTGCCCTTGAGAGTGATCCTCAAACATACAATGTCAAAATTCAACTACTCAATTTTTACAACATAATCCTTTACTTCAACATGTGGACTTAGTTTCCATAATGTCCATTTCTAAAAGTCTTTTTTTCCCAACTCCTAGAGATTACAAGTATTGGGCCTTGCATTATGATGAGTTCAACTAGAACCACCATGTTTACGTAGAAAATTATGTGTTTTAACTTGTGTTTTTTTTATTTGGGTAAAATCCATTTAACCTTAAATCTAATAAGAATTGCAAGTCAATATAAAAGGTTTAGGTGCAGGCCTCTAGCTTTATATTTATTTTGAATAGGACATTTTTTTTAACAATACACATCGGATACCATATTTTTCTATTTTATTTTTATTAATGTTACCCACACCATACATATGCAGATATAGTTCTCTTTGAACTATAAAAACACCACGCCTAGTTTCTCTTGATGTGTATACGATGATGATGATGATGATGATGATGATGAACATCCATTGAGACCGAATTTGGTATATCAGACCTTAAGAAGGTAAGGGGTTACTTGAATTTCTTTAGAATTTTAGTCTTGTGCTCGAAAAACATTAAGATAAGTGTTCCAAGATCATCATAGTTTTGTTGAGTTAGAAGGTTAGGAAGGTTGGTAGTGTGACAATTCTTTTGAAATTGAGATCCGTTGTGGGTATACGTTGTACATTCTAAGAGAACAATTTCTATCTTCAACCCTCTTAGTGTCACGAATATGGCAAATTCTTTCATCCTACAGTGTTTTGAGAATTGTCCAACGCCCACTTTCACTATGGAGCTCGTGAATTTTTTTTCTTATTTTAGCAATGTCGCTGACCTAGAATATATTTACAGAACGAAATGAATACAGATTATTATCAAAAGATGTTTAACACATAATAACAAATATACAGTAAAATTGGTTTCTATTCAATAAGGAAATAAGATGAAACTATAAAATGCAGCGGAAACAAGCTTGCTAGAATGGTGGCAACTTATCTCTGAGAAGAGATGTGACGGTTGCGCTCATTCGCAAGGAGATTCTTATAATGAGGATCTGAAGGCATTTTTAAAATAAACAGGAATGTCAAAAACCCTAGACATCCAAAAAACCTAACCCTAGTAGATGAAGCGCCAAAAGTCATGTGGGCCCCGTTTGGGTAAGTTAGTACATCAACTTCTTGGGGTCATAACTTTTGCATACGATCTCCATTTTAGGCGCACGATAGCCCGTTGGAAAGGTCTATCTAAGGACTACACATTTTGAGGGGGGGTTTTGTTCCCACGTGGTTTTTCCTCTTTCCTCACTTTTATTCAGTGTTCATTAGTTGCATTGTACATGAGTACCTAAAATGGCCTAGTAGTTGAGACTCATTTTTTACTCCATAGTGATGTTCAGGGGGGGTGTTGGAGAAATTTTTATTTTCGACACACTAGTTCAGTGGGAGTTAACTAACTAGTTCTATTTTAGACTTTCTATTTTTACCATCACTATTATGCATGCATGCATTCCTAAGGAAAACTAACTGCTTGATTGTTTTCTTAATTATGGAATGTTTTTCCCTATATATGAGTGTATTCCACTCATTCATTGAATCATATTGATCATGATCTATGTATCAATCATTAGCTCATTGGAGTAGTGTGAATATATTTTCTCATTCTTCCATATTGAATCTCTCTTCTTTTCTCGATAAGGTCATTTTGACTGTGGAGAGCCCTAAAAAACATTGTTTAGGGCCTCAAAACGGCCCCGCAAGTCAGTGACCCGAAAACTAAGGAAACAATTGCCACACTGGAAAATTGCCAAAATGAGCCAGTTGGAATAGGTGGGAGGCCACTGACATCCATATGGATCAATCCTCCCCCCTTAGGAAGCAATGGTCTCCATTGCGTTGAGTTCCCCCATTAGATGAGGAAATTTCTACTGAATTTGGCCCTGGGTGAGCCACTTGACTTGGTGCAGGAGCTGCCCTACTTTGACAACTCGATAAAGATGGATCCTCTGTTGGCGAGTGCCCTTGATCTTTTTTTCCACAATCTGATCATCAAATGCCTGTTGTATGGAGTCAGGGTTGAGCTCTGTTGGTGTCAGTTGTTCTTTTATCTTTGAGGTGTCCAATAATGGTGGGAAATACAGTCGAAGGATATCCACGTTGAACACTGGGTGCAAGCCAAGGAAAGGAGGAATGTTGAGCTCGAAAGAATTATCACCCACAACCTTGATGATGGTGTATGACCCATAACAGAGTGGGCGAAGCTTCCGATGGGGTCCTGTAATGCGCTCTTTCTGCAAGTGCAACCAAACTTTGTAGCCCACCTAAAACTTATGTGGCACCATGTGTTGATCATGGCGATGCTTGTACTTGTCATTAGACTTTTGTAGGATATCCTAAACCCGTTGGAGGATGTGCTAGATCTTCTCAATGAACCGGGTCGCTTTGTCAACTTCAGTTGGAGGAGGAGACGAGTCGGTCGAGGTGACTGCAAGGGGTAGTGCAACATCTATGGGACCCAATGATTGGAATCCCAACCCCACCTAAAAGGCGTTGTGGTCGGTTGAGCTATGCAGGGCTCGGTTGTAGTTATGTTGAACATAGGGGAGACTCCCATCCCATGTGCGAGGGTGCTTGGAATTATACATGCACAGGATATGCACGATCATTCGATTTACCACCTCGGTTTGGCCATCTGTTTAGGGGTGGAAGGTCGTGGATTTGATGAGCTTGGTGTCCAGCAGTGACCAGAATCTTGACTAGAATGTGCTGAGAAATCGACTATTCTGATCTGAGACAATGGTTTGTAAGATTCCAAAATGTACCCAGACTCGTTCAAAGAAGAGCTTGGCAATGGCCTCTGTTGTGATGCTCTTCTTGCAGGCGGCCAGAATCGCCATCTTAGAAAAGTCATCCACAACCACAAAAACACAGTCACTACTCCACTTGGTGGACGGGAGGCCCGATATGTAGTCCATTGAGATGGATTCCCATGGCCTATCAGGAGTAGGTAGAGGGGTGTACAGGTCATGTTTCTTAGTGGTTGATTTGGAAATCGTGCAGGAAGTGCAGGGCCTGATATACTTGTTGACCTCCTATTGAAGTTTCAGCCAGTAGAATTTTTTATGCAGCATCACCACTGTCTTTTCAAAGCTGAAGTGTCCTGCCACCCAACTATAGTGGGATTCCTAGATCAGCTTTGTTCACTCTCTTGATGGAACACAGATATGGCTGAGACGACACAACAACTCGTCCTGAAGATGGAAATTAGTGACAACTGCGTTTGCACCCAACATTTGGTAGGTGGTGGCAAAGTTTGGGTCTATCTCATAGAGTTGGGGCCATCCATAGGCCTTATGGTCGCAAGAGTCTAGCATCATGGTGAATGCCACAATTAAAGGTCTGCTGAGGCAATCAATGACGCGGTTGGTGCTTCCCGTTTTATACTTGATTTTGAGGTGGAATTGTTACAAGTACATGGACCACTTCTGATGGAGGTCATTCTACAATTTTCCTTGTGTCTTCATGAACTGCAGTGGCTTATGATCAGTGTGGATGGTTGTCTCCTTCCCAAGAATGTAATGTCTCCACTAGCGGCAAGCTTGCACAATGGAGTACATTTCTTTGTCGTAAGTAGGGTACTTACAGACAACATCTAATAGTGTCTCACTATGATAGGCCACAGGGTGGTTGTGTTGAGTGAGAACGATGCCCACAACATAGTCTAAAGCATATGTCTCGATCTCAAAGGGTTGTTGTAGGTCCAATAGTGAAAGTGTTGGGGCTAAGCACAAGCACTACTTCAAATCATCGAACACTTGTTGTTGGGACTGACCCCACACAAATTTCTCCTTACCACCACCCCTCGTTACTTGGCAGAGGGCCCATGCAATATGGAAGAATCCCAACATGAACTTGCGGTAGAAATTTTCAAGGCCCAAGAAGCTCTGAATCTCAATGAGTGTGGTTGGGGTTGGCCAGTCACAGATGACTTGGATTTTGGCTAGATCCACATGCATGCCATGCTGATCAATGATGTAGCCCAGGTAATGAACCCTATCCATGCCGAAGGAGAATTTTTCCAAGTTGGCGTAGAGCTGGTGCTGCCACAGGGTGTGCAGAACCTGTTGAATATGTTGCAAGTGTTCTGCCCAAGTGTTGTTGTAAATGAGGATGTCATCCAAATACACCACTACAAAACTATTGGTGAATGGTCGCAGGATATCACCCATCATCCTCATGAAAGTGGCTGGAGAATTTGTCAAACCAAAGGGCATGACCAACCATTCAAAAAGACCTTCCTTTAACTTGAAGGTGGTCTTCCATACATCTATCTTTTCTATCGGGACCTAGTGGTAGCCAGACTTCATATCAATCTTACTAAAGTATTTGGCCCATGTGAGCTGATCAAGGAGGTCGTCGATTCAAGGAATTGGGTACTGGTTTCTGACTGTGATTTTATTCAAGGCCTGATAATCAATGTAGAGTCACCAGGTTCCATCTTTCTTCTGTACCAACAAGATTGGGCTCCCGCAAGGTGATGAGCTGGGATGAATGTTCCCCCTGTGGAGCAGTTCTTGGATCTGTAACTTGATCTCCTCATTCTCTAACAGAGAGTGGCGGTAGACTGGCCCATTGGGCAGTGGTACGTTGGGGTTAGATCGATGGGGTGCTTGACCTTGACCTGACAGTGCAGAGGTACCCCTGTAGGTGAGGAGAATATATCTGAGTATTCTTCCATGACCTTATCCACTTGCTTATGTTGTGTGGAGAGGTCGAATGTAGAGACCCTGGATGTGGCTGCGATCTTTCGCTCATTCTGAGAGCGAATCATGAAGAAGACAAACTTACTTGTCTGAGAGATGACCTTTTTGCATTGCTTGGCAAAGATCAAGGAAATAACACTAGGTGGGACTGCCTCGGTTATCCTGTACAATTTCTTGTTCAAAGTAATAATAACACTACGAGGCCTAGACTCATATACAACATGACGTTTCCATAAATATGGTTGGCCCAAAAGAGTATTACAAACTTTGAGAGGGGAAACATCACACAATACCTCGTCTTTGAAGGGATTGATGTCGTATGACATGCGACATTGTTGGCTAACGCGGATGTCTCTTCCTTGGCGGAGCCATCCGATGGTGTAGGGTTGCGGGTGTGGCATTGTCGGCAAGGCGAGTCTCTTGAAAACCTCTGCTGAGATGAGGTTCTTTTGGCTACTTCTATCAATGATGAAGTGCAACGGGGTACCCTTCACCCACATCTATGAATGAAAAAGGCGCTCTCCTTCCTCTGGCTCGTTTGGTTCACCGGGTTGGAGCTTGGTGGTAGCAACGGTAGCACTGGGTTCTGCACCTATGATCTGTCTCCCACTTTCTGGTTCTGACTCAGAGTTGAAACCCGCATTTGATTTAGAGGCTTTCACCTCATCCACCAGTGACTTCCTCGAGCAACAATTAGGAGTGTTATGCCAGGGGCTCTTATGGAAGTCGCACCACTTCCCGATATATTTCTTTGTCTTTCTGGTGTCCTTCTTTGCTTGCGGCCTGGACTAGTTGTCCTGAGGTTGTCCGTATTTTCGCTATCCTTTGTTCTGTGGGTTGGGGCTGCCCTTTCCTGGCTTTTGCTGTGAGGGGTTCCCAGGCCCAAATTGTCGTGCCTTTTGTTTGAGCTTCTGCTCATTTTTTACGGCATATTGGTAGGTCATTCCCAAGGATGAGATGCTCAGAAGATCCATTTCACCCTAGATGTATCTATGAAAACCGCCGCGATACTTGAGCACCAGATGTCGCTCAGAATATTTGATACCCAGGTTGGTGCGCAAGGTATGGAAGATATTTTTGAACTCGAGCACCGCTTGGTCTCTTTCCTGCTGTAGGGTGGTCCATTTTTTGTACAGGTTGTCATAACTTCCAACAGGGTAGTATTGTTCCTTAATAGCATCCCTGAAGGACTCCCAGGTGACTGCGACTGTAAATAATGAGGGTTCCTTTGTTTCCTTTGCTCACAAAAATTTTCCCACCAATCTTTGACATGGGGGATGACTTCGAGGAGCACAAAAGTAATCTTTTCTCTATTTGAGAAGTTATGGATAGAGAAATACCCTTCTAGCACATTCAACCATTTGTCTACCGCATCTGCGTCTATCTGACCTTCAAATATAGAAATATCGAAGTTGATTTGTACCTTGAAGGGGGTGGTGCCTCCGTTTAAGGAAGATGTGTCGCCTGTTGGTAGCCGACAAAGGATTTGCACAAAACTATCCATCATCTCATTCCTCTGTTGTGTGAGGGATTCCTCGAGCAACATTTTGAAGGGATCTCATGTCCGATCATCTTTCTTTTCTTCTGTCGTGAGAGGTCATTTGGGCGTTCAAGAGCTTTTGTCTTCAAGAGAAACAAGCTCGAGAACCAATTCTTTGTACCCTGACCTCGTTGGGGACATGCATTAAGAATGACAAGGAGCAGATCGCTTTGATACCATTGATCCAGAATATATTTGCATAAAGAAATGAATACATATTATTATCAAAATATGCTTAACACAGAATAACAGATATACAGTAAAACTGGTTTCTATTCAATAAGGAAATAAGATGAAACTGTAAAATGCAACGGAAACAAACTTGCTAGAATGGTGGTGAATTATCTCTGAGAAGAGATGTGACGACCACACTCATTCGCAAGGAGATTCTTACAATGAGGATCTGAAGACATTTTTACAATAAACAGGAATGTCAAAAACCCTAGACATCCAAAAAACCTAACCCTAGGAGATGAAGCGCCAAAAGTCATGTGGGTCTCGTTTGGGTAAGTTAGTACATCAACTTCCCAGGGTCATAACTTTTGCATACGATCTATGTTTTAGGCACATGATAGCCCATTGGAAAGGTATATCCAAGGACTACACATTTTGCTACTATTTATCAAAGGTCGTTTTGACTATGGCGAGCCCTAAAAAACGTTGTTTAGGGCCTCAAAACGGTCCCGCAAGTCAGGGACCCGAAAACTAGGGAAAAAACTGCCAAAATGAGCCAGTTGGAATAGGTGGGAGGCCACCGACATCCATTTGAATCAGTCAGTTTTTCTCTTTATACTATTCAGAAAAAAGATATACTTTTGATCTTTTAGATTAGGGTTGATTTCCTCCTTATAGTATCTTAATTTTATTTTACCCTCTAATTCTTTATTGCATCACAATTTCTCCTTAAATTTAGATGTAATAATATTTTTAATATTATCCTTATCTAACATAATGATATTTACATTTATTCTCAAGTGATTTAGTCAAGATTGGGCATATGTATGCCATCCCTGCTTGAACTGAAAGTGGTTTTGGCTATTAAATAGATATTTGTAACATCTATTTAAGAGCTATTACACTTGAAAATTACCCTTAAACATGCAATATCAAAATTCGGTGGCTCATCTCTAAAAATGAAATCCCTTCGAATAAAAATTATTTGTTTTAACTTCTCAAACATAGAGACATTACCTTGTAACAAAACAGAGAGGCCTTCATGGCTTCCAAGTTAAGGGCATATATTTTCATAATTATATGAAGATTTGTATATCCCCGGGTCATGATGGAATAAAACATTTTGCAACTTATCATATTGTAGTAGATTTTTTGTTTAAACTACTTAAAAGATGAAATAGGTTAAATACCTACGGATCTCGACATATTTTGGCATCTCCTTTTCAACCCTTTTTTTTCATAAAAATCTAGCAATATTTTATTTTGCGTTTTTGGAATCCCAAATTCATTTTACTAAGATTATATATCTTATATCACAAGTGAGTTTTTGATACCAATAAATCCATGTACAACTTTGCTTTTTCTATAGAGTTGGATTTAGGTGGTCAAACTCTATTTATACTTTGTTGAAAAAGGTTTGCTAATTATTATTCAACATGATCTAGTGAACATTTCAATGGTTATAAAATGTTTTGAATCAGTGCATTTGTAGGGAACATTTCATTGACCAACAAGACTAAATGACAACATTATTCTTTGTGATTTTTCGATTTAACTTTGATAATGAATAAAGTGTTCGCTTAAAAATCCTTTTGTAAATTTAACTTTGTAATAAGCGTTCTCAAAAAAATATGCTCAAAACATTTTTTTAAATTAAACCAAATTTTAAGTTGTCGGTTTTATTTTAATACTTTAAAAGCATATAATATTTTTCTCGACATGTAGCCCCCATTTTGACCCATAAATGACCGACTTTTCACTCGAGCGGCATGAAACTCTTAAAGATATTAACCATTAGAAAATGCACTAATAATTAAGCCTAAACCTATTCTCGTATACAATTATGACCCAATAGTATCAAAGGTTGACCATGACCATGCATGATCTTTCCAATGGTTGCAAGCTACTTTCATCATTGTTGGTGGACTTTTCTCCCCTTATTTAAAACTATAGTGGCTCAATTATCCAAACTATAAAACCCTGTGCGTGCCACGTCATACAAATTATCATTATGTGGCTACAACCGAAAGTGGACATAGGAATTGAGGATTGGCCCTAACTTCAACCTCACACCTAGGCCACGTGGACACTTAAACGACATTGAAATATTGGAAAGACTAGGAAAGGTAAAGTTGATGAATAGAAAATGAGATGATTGAAAATGTGGATTGAACTCAGGTGAGAGAGATGTGTAGTCCAACAAAGAAGCAATGATGCTCCAACAAAGAAACAATGAGTTGATGTAAGAGTATAGAAAGTATGACACTAGCAACATGATTCCCTGTAAAACAAAAGGTAGGTATTCCAACTCCTATGGGATTCTCTTATGTAAAAGAGGCCCAACGCCACAAAGAGCATGCATGATAACTTTATATAAAAGCAAGCCCCCCCACCCACTCCATCCTACTTCTTCCAGACGTGACCATTGGCCAGCTATATAACATTCACCTCAGGTTCTGAGCCTGACTGAGACGGGGGCAAAAGTTTGCCATGAAAGATACACCCTAGAATAATAAAAGCGGTGGAAAACACACACTGAGTGCCAATTAGCTTTGAAAAGAATAAGGTCAATGAGTGCTCAATGCCTTGTAAATTACCAAAAGAATCTAAAGCAAAGTGGTCCATTAGAAGGCATGATTGTGAAAGCCAAGGTAATGGGTGAAGACCAAAGTGCATTAGTTCATCAAAGTGTACATTTCAATTCCCAAAGCAGGAGAAACAGGGGGGTCGAGGTTTATTCGCACCTTTACAATCCCATTCCTTTCGTTATTATTATTATGGAAAGAAAAATGTCGTTATATTTAATATAGAACTTGTCTATTTTTAAATGTTTTAGTATATTCCCCAGCCCACTCAAACATTCTCTGATTAGAAAGGATTGCTTTATCTCCTTGTGTAATATATACATTTAAATCCAGCTACTTCTCATCCTCCTCCAAAGTGCATATTCCATGTATAAATTCCCAATAGTTTTTAATTTCATATGAACGTCCTCTTTTACTAGCTTTTTTTTTCACCAAGTGACATCAATAATACTCGATAAAAGAATGATACGAAGTGATATCAATAATACTCAATAAAAAAATGATACGAATTATACGATACGAATGAAAGTTCGTACCATGAAGACGGCGGTGGCAACTTTCTCTAGTCGTCGAGCTGAGTGAGAGAAAGGGGAGGAAGAAACTTTTCTACTAGATTGAAGAAGAAGAGGAAGTGTTCTAAAGGTCTATCTTTGTAACTAGGAGTGAACTTGTAGAGTTCTAGAAAGGGATGACCCCATCACATAAGTTGCATTAGATTTTTGAAAAGAGGAAATATAATCCTAAGTTTGAAAACCCATTAGAAGTTGAAGTACTCGTTGTAAAAGACGTGAGAATGGATTGGACGCAAGTGCAACATCCACCCAAGGTTAATGAATGCAATTCAAAAGTAAAGGTAGATTGGCATGAGCATGTGGATAGGATGAAACCTTTTACAAGGTGCAAACTGAAAAACAAACTTCGACATAATGAGGAAGAGAGAGCGATCTGTAAAAGGAGGGTTTAGGAGGATAGAGTAGGGGTTGGATGCAGTGACTTGTTGTGGGAGGATATGGTGAGAGGAGGTTTAGGAGACTCCAGGGACAAGGGTTCATTGTATTTGATTAAGACCTCTTGCAAACACATGTGTAAATATGTAAGGAAGAGTAAGGAAAAGGTTAATCCGACAATAAGAGAAGATGTGGAGTTTGAAGGTCTTCAATGATTGATTCATGGAAAATTAGTGTAGAAAGGAGGGTTAAAATGGTGGTTGGAGCATAATTGTTTATGGATATTGGGATATATGCCAAAATAACACCTCTTGGCAAGAGTCTAGATTGTCTTCGTAGGTAAGTCAAAAGTTAATATGGAGAAAATAATAGAACAAAAATGGTTTTAGCGATCATCATTTCTCGATATCAAAACATGGAAACTAGACTTCGATCCAAGGAGAGAAACCTTGTACAATTAGCTCATTTGGGTAAAACATCTTATCCTTTCATTGGAATTGTGGAATGAGAATATTTTTAAAATGGTATAGGCAAATTCATGTCCTTGGAAGAGAGATTCTACACAAAAGTTGATATAAGACGAAAAATAATTCTAGTCAAAATCGACTTGAGGGAAGGCTTACTTGAGGAGCTCAAAACTAAGGGGGGAATTGTTAATTTGTCCAAATTCTTTACTATTAGAAAACTCCATTTAGGTGTTCTAGGTGTCATGAGACATGCCACATTTGCGAGGAATTCCCCAAGCCAGGGAGAAAATGGATTTGGAAAGAAAAAGAGAAACATGTGGAGATTACTCTATGAGAAAAAGAAATAGCTAAAGAGCTCAAGAAATCTAGCGAGGATGAATCTAGAAAAGCATTGGTGAAGCTCAAAATCTAGATGTGCATGAGATAGTGGTAGAATTGGTAGAGAAAGAGGTATGAAGATAATTCTATATAACTCCCAAATCCATTCCTTTTCAAATTATAATAGTTCAAAAGAGTGCATGGGTACTCCTGTCCCTCTATCTAACTATCCAATACGCCAAGAGGAAATGTAACATCCTTGTTTTTAATCCCCAGTTTAGTGATGTATAATGTAAATAT